>RSEE01000215.1:0-30608 GCA_003971905.1 Moniliella sp. 'wahieum'
TAGAGGCTGCACGAAACAGATCTGGAATAGGTCGAGGTTTGAGCCCTGCAGGTCGAGTAGAGGGTGATTGTCCGGTCAGACTTTCCACGGATGGTACTCGGTCAGTATTGGTCGGATCGAGATCCGGACCGGTGCTATCGCTTCTCCTGACCCAGCTCTACACACCAAGGTACTTCGATTCAGTCCAGGGGTCGGGGTTGAAGGGTGAGTGTTCACTCAACGATGTACGGTGACCGGTGATGCCTGTCACCCACGTCCCTCCTATGACAGGTACTAGATTCTACAAGGTGATCCTGGATCTGAATAGCCCCAGGTCATCTCCTGACTGGGACTATGCTGTGGGAAGTGGGGGCTGGAACGGATGAGACCCCAAGTTGGCATGGTCACATCCACCCTGGGTACTATCGGTAGGGCTACGCTAGGGTGCCCACGCGACGCAAGACCAGGCGTCAGATCGGAGTGAGAGTGGGATCGTTGGAAAGCTACGGCCTGGGGCTATTCAAAAAACAATCACTCCCCCGGTCTGCCAGTCAAAAGTGTCTCAACCCTGAATGGGTGGGTGGGGCATGCCCTTGTAAGTATCAGGTCGTACCCCAGGTTCAACTCCACCTCGGTCCGTCAATATTGGTCCGACCGGAATGAAACTACCAGAGCCTCTAGACCTCGGTCAGGACTAGAGGCCTGCACGAAACAGATCTGGAATAGGTCGAGGTTTGAGCCCTGCAGGTCGAGTAGAGGGTGATGTCACCGGTCAGACTTTCACGGATGGTACTCGGTCAGTATTGGTCGGATCGAGATCCGACCGGTGCTATCGCTTCTCTCTGACCCAGCCTACACACCAAGGACTTCGATTCAGTCCAGGGGTCGGGTTGAAGGGTGATGTTCACTCAACGATGTACGGTGACCGGTGATGCCTGTCACCACGTCCCTCCTATGACAGGTACTAGATTCTACAAGGTGATCCTGGATCTGAATAGCCCCAGTCATCTCCTGGACTGGACTACTGCTGTGGGAAGTGGGGGCTGGAACGGATGAGACCCCAAGTTGGCATGGTCACATCCACCCTGGGTACTATCGGTAGGGCTACGCTAGGGTGCCCACGCGACGCAAGACCAGCTCGTCAGTCGGAGTGAGAGTGGGATCGTTGGAAAGCTACGGCCTGGGGCTATTCAAAAAAACTCACTCCCCGGTCTGCCAGTCAAAAGTTGTCTCAACCCTGAATGGGTGGGGTGGGCATGCCCTTGTAAGTATCAGGTCGTACCCCAGGTTCAACTCCACTCGGTCCGTCAATATTGGTCCGACCGAATGAAACTACCAGAGCCTCTAGACCTCGGTCAGGACTAGAGGCTGCACGAAACAGATCTGGAATGGTCGAGGTTTGAGCCCTGCAGGTCGGTAGAGGGTGATGTCACCGGTCAGACTTCCACGGATGGTACTCGGTCAGTATTGGTCGGATCGAGATCCGGACCGGTGCTATCGCTCTCTGACCCAGCTCTACACACCAAGGTACTTCGATTCAGTCCAGGGGTCGGGGTTGAAGGGTGATGTTCACTCAACGATGTACGGTGACCGGTGATGCCTGTCACCCACGTCCCCCTATGACAGTACTAGATTCTACAAGGTGATCCTGGATCTGAATAGCCCCAGGTCATCTCCTGGACTGGGACTATGCTGTGGGAAGTGGGGGCTGGAACGGATGAGACCCCAAGTTGCATGGTCAATCCACCTGGGTACTATCGGTAGGGCTACGCTAGGGTGCCCACGCGACGCAAGACCAGGCGTCAGATCGGAGTGAGAGTGGGATCGTTGGAAAGCTACGGCCTTGGGCTATTCAAAAAAACTCACTCCCCGGTCTGCCAGTCAAAGTTGTCTCAACCCTGAATGGGGTGGGTGGGCATGCCCTTGTAAGTATCAGGTCGTACCCCAGGTTCAACTCCACCTCGGTCCGTCAATATTGGTCCGACCGGAATGAAACTACCAGAGCCTCTAGACCTCGTCAGGACTAGAGGCTGCACGAAACAGATCTGGAATAGGTCGAGGTTTGAGCCCTGCAGGTCGAGTGAGAGGGTGATGTCACCGGTCAGACTTTCCACGGATGGTACTCGGTCAGATTGGTCGGATCGAGATCCGGACCGGTGCTATCGCTTCTCCTGACCCAGCTCTACACACCAAGGTACTTCGATTCAGTCCAGGGGTCGGGGTTGAAGGGTGATGTTCACTCAACGATGTACGGTGACCGGTGATGCCTGTCCCACGTCCCTCCTATGACAGGTACTAGATTCTACAAGTGATCCTGGATCTGAATAGCCCCAGGTCATCTCCTGGACTGGGACTACTGCTGTGGGAAGTGGGGGCTGGAACGGATGAGACCCCAAGTTGGCATGGTCACATCCACCCGGGTACTATCGGTAGGGCTACGCTAGGGTGCCCACGCGACGCAAGACCAGGGTCAGATCGGAGTGAGAGTGGGATCGTTGGAAAGCTACGGCCTGGGGCTATTCAAAAAACTCACTCCCCGGTCTGCCAGTCAAAGTTGTCTCAACCCTGAATGGGGGGGTGGGCATGCCCTTGTAAGTATCAGGTCGTACCCCAGGTTCAACTCCACCTCGGTCGTCAATATTGGTCCGACCGGAATGAAACTACCAGAGCCTCTAGACCTCGGTCAGGACTGAGGCTGCACGAAACAGATCGGAATAGGTCGAGGTTGAGCCTGCAGGTCGAGTAGAGGGTGATGTCACGGTCAGACTTCCACGGATGGTACTCGGTCAGATTGGTCGGATCGAGATCCGGACCGGTGCTATCGCTTCTCCTGACCCAGCTCTACACACCAAGGTACTTCGATTCAGTCCAGGGGTCGGGGTTGAAGGGTGATGTTCACTCAACGATGTACGGTGACCGGTGATGCCTGTCACCCACGTCCCTCCTATGACAGGTACTAGATTCTACAGGTGATCCTGGATCTGAATAGCCCCAGGTCATCTCCTGGACTGGGACTACTGCTGTGGGAAGTGGGGGCTGGAACGATGAGACCCCAAGTTGGCATGGTCACATCCACCCTGGGTACTATCGGTAGGGCTACGCTAGGGTGCCCACGCGACGCAAGACCAGGCGTCAGATCGGGTGAGAGTGGGATCGTTGGAAAGCTACGGCTGGGGCTATTCAAAAAAACTCACTCCCCGGTCTGCCAGTCAAAAGTTGTCTCAACCCTGAATGGTGGGGTGGCATGCCCTTGTAAGTATCAGGTCGTACCCCAGGTTCAACTCCACCTCGGTCCGTCAATATTGGTCCGACCGGAATGAAACTACCAGAGCCTCTAGACCTCGGTCAGGACTAGAGGCTGCACGAAACAGATCTGGAATAGGTCGAGTTTGAGCCCTGCAGGTCGAGTAGAGGGTGATGTCACCGGTCAGACTTTCCACGGATGGTACTCGGTCAGTATTGGTCGGATCGAGATCCGGACCGGTGCTATCGCTTCTCCTGACCCAGCTCTACACACCAAGGTACTTCGATTCAGTCCAGGGGTGGGGTTGAAGGGTGATGTTCACTCAACGATGTACGGTGACCGGTGATGCCTGTCACCCACGTCCCTCCTATGACAGGTACTAGATTCTACAAGGTGATCTGGATCTGAATAGCCCCAGGTCATCTCCTGGACTGGGACTACTGCTGTGGGAAGTGGGGGCTGGAACGGATGAGACCCCAAGTTGGCATGGTCACATCCACCCTGGGTACTATCGGTAGGGCTACGCTAGGGTGCCCACGCGACGCAAGACCAGGCGTCAGATCGGAGTGAGAGTGGGATCGTGGAAAGCTACGGCCTGGGGCTATTCAAAAAAACTCACTCCCCCGGTCTGCCAGTCAAAGTTGTCTCAACCCTGAATGGGTGGGGTGGGCATGCCCTTGTAAGTATCAGGTCGTACCCCAGGTTCAACTCCACCTCGGTCCGTCAATATTGGTCCGACCGGAATGAAACTACCAGAGCCTCTAGACCTCGGTCAGGACTAGAGGCTGCACGAAACAGATCTGGAATAGGTCGAGGTTTGAGCCCTGCAGGTCGAGTAGAGGGTGATGTCACCGGTCAGACTTTCCACGGATGGTACTCGGTCAGTATTGGTCGGATCGAGATCCGGACCGGTGCTATCGCTTCTCCTGACCCAGCTCTACACACCAAGGTACTTCGATTCAGTCCAGGGGTCGGGGTTGAAGGGTGATGTTCACTCAACGATGTACGGTGACCGGTGATGCCTGTCACCCACGTCCCTCCTATGACAGGTACTAGATTCTACAAGGTGATCCTGGATCTGAATAGCCCCAGGTCATCTCCTGGACTGGGACTACTGCTGTGGGAAGTGGGGGGCTGGAACGGATGAGACCCCAAGTTGGCATGGTCACATCCACCCTGGGTACTATCGGTAGGGCTACGCTAGGGTGCCCACGCGACGCAAGACCAGGCGTCAGATCGGAGTGAGAGTGGGATCGTTGGAAAGCTACGGCCTGGGGCTATTCAAAAAAAACTCACTCCCCCGGTCTGCCAGTCAAAAGTTGTCTCAACCCTGAAGGGGGGGTGGGCATGCCTTGTAAGTATCAGGTCGTACCCCAGGTTCAACTCCACCTCGGTCCGTCAATATTGGTCGACGGAATGAAACTACCAGAGCCTCTAGACCTCGGTCAGGACTAGAGGCTGCACGAAACAGATCTGGAATAGGTCGAGGTTTGAGCCCTGCAGGTCGAGTAGGGTGTGATGTCACGTCAGACTTTCCACGGATGGTACTCGGTCAGTATTGGTCGGATCGAGATCCGGACCGGTGCTATCGCTTCTCCTGACCCAGCTCTACAACCAAGGTACTTCGATTCAGTCCAGGGGTCGGGGTGAAGGGTGTTCACTCAACGATGTACGGTGACCGGTGATGCCTGTCACCCACGTCCCTCCTATGACAGGTACTAGATTCTACAAGGTGATCCTGGATCTGAATAGCCCCAGGTCATCTCCTGGACTGGGACTACTGCTGTGGGAAGTGGGGGCTGGAACGGATGAGACCCCAAGTTGGCATGGTCACATCCACCCTGGGTACTATCGGTAGGGCTACGCTAGGGTGCCCACGCGACGCAAGACCAGGCGTCAGATCGGAGTGAGAGTGGGATCGTTGGAAAGCTACGGCCTGGGGCTATTCAAAAAAACTCACTCCCCCGGTCTGCCAGTCAAAAGTTGTCTCAAACCCTGAATGGGGGGTGGGCATGCCCTTGTAAGTATCAGGTCGTACCCCAGGTTCAACTCCACTCGGTCCGTCAATATTGGTCCGACCGGAATGAAACTACCAGAGCTCTAGACCTCGGTCAGGACTAGAGGCTGCACGAAACAGATCTGGAATAGGTCGAGGTTTGAGCCCTGCAGGTCGAGTAGAGGGTGATGTCACCGGTCAGACTTTCCACGGATGGTACTCGGTCAGTATTGGTCGGATCGAGATCCGGACCGGTGCTATCGCTTCTCCTGACCCAGCTCTACACACCAAGGTACTTCGATTCAGTCCAGGGTCGGGGTTGAAGGGTGATGTTCACTCAACGATGTACGGTGACCGGTGATGCCTGTCACCCACGTCCCTCTATGACAGGTACTAGATTCTACAAGGTGATCCTGGATCTGAATAGCCCCAGGTCATCTCCTGGACTGGGACTACTGCTGTGGGAAGTGGGGCTGGAACGGATGAGACCCCAAGTTGGCATGGTCACATCCACCCTGGGTACTATCGGTAGGGCTACGCTAGGGTGCCCACGCGACGCAAGACCAGGCGTCAGATCGGAGTGAGAGTGGGATCGTTGGAAAGCTACGGCTGGGGCTATTCAAAAAAACTCACTCCCCCGGTCTGCCAGTCAAAAGTTGTCTCAACCCTGAATGGGGGGGTGGGCATGCCCTTGTAAGTATCAGGTCGTACCCAGGTTCAACTCCACCTCGGTCGTCAATATTGGTCCGACCGGAATGAAACTACCAGAGCCTCTAGACCTCGGTCAGGACTAGAGGCTGCACGAAACAGATCTGGAATAGGTCGAGGTTTGAGCCCTGCAGGTCGAGTAGAGGGTGATGTCACCGGTCAGACTTTCCACGGATGGTACTCGGTCAGTATTGGTCGGATCGAGATCCGGACCGGTGCTATCGCTTCTCCTGACCCAGCTCTACACACCAAGGTACTTCGATTCAGTCCAGGGGTCGGGGTTGAAGGGTGATGTTCACTCAACGATGTACGGTGACCGGTGATGCCTGTCACCCACGTCCCTCCTATGACAGGTACTAGATTCTACAAGGTGATCCTGGATCTGAATAGCCCCAGGTCATCTCCTGGACTGGGACTACTGCTGTGGGAAGTGGGGGCTGGAACGGATGAGACCCCAAGTTGGCATGGTCACATCCACCCTGGGTACTATCGGTAGGGCTACGCTAGGGTGCCCACGCGACGCAAGACCAGGCGTCAGATCGGAGTGAGAGTGGGATCGTTGGAAAGCTACGGCCTGGGGCTATTCAAAAAAACTCACTCCCCGGTCTGCCAGTCAAAAGTTGTCTCAACCCTGAATGGGTGGGGTGGGCATGCCCTTGTAAGTATCAGGTCGTACCCAGGTTCAACTCCACCTCGGTCCGTCAATATTGGTCCGACCGGAATGAAACTACCAGAGCCTCTAGACCTCGGTCAGGACTAGAGGCTGCACGAAACAGATCTGGAATAGGTCGAGGTTTGAGCCCTGCAGGTCGAGTAGAGGGTGATGTCACCGGTCAGACTTTCCACGGATGGTACTCGGTCAGATTGGTCGGATCGAGATCCGGACCGGTGCTATCGCTTCTCCTGACCCAGCTCTACACACCAAGGTACTTCGATTCAGTCCAGGGGTCGGGGTTGAAGGGTGATGTTCACTCAACGATGTACGGTGACGGTGATGCCTGTCACCCACGTCCCTCCTATGACAGGTACTAGATTCTACAAGGTGATCCTGGATCTGAATAGCCCCAGGTCATCTCCTGGACTGGGACTACTGCTGTGGGAAGTGGGGGGGTGGAACGGATGAGACCCCAAGTTGGCATGGTCACATCCACCCTGGTACTATCGGTAGGGCTACGCTAGGGTGCCCACGCGACGCAAGACCAGGCGTCAGATCGGAGTGAGAGTGGGATCGTTGGAAAGCTACGGCCTGGGGCTATTCAAAAAAACTCACTCCCCGGTCTGCCAGTCAAAAGTTGTCTCAACCCTGAATGGGTGGGGTGGGCATGCCCTTGTAAGTATCAGGTCGTACCCAGGTTCAACTCCACCTCGGTCCGTCAATATTGGTCCGACCGGAATGAAACTACCAGAGCCTCTAGACCTCGGTCAGGACTAGAGGCTGCACGAAACAGATCTGGAATAGGTCGAGGTTTGAGCCCTGCAGGTCGAGTAGAGGGTGATGTCACCGGTCAGACTTTCCACGGATGGTACTCGGTCAGTATTGGTCGGATCGAGATCCGGACCGGTGCTATCGCTTCTCCTGACCCAGCTCTACACACCAAGGTACTTCGATTCAGTCCAGGGGTCGGGTTGAAGGGTGATGTTCACTCAACGATGTACGGTGACCGGTGATGCCTGTCACCCACGTCCCTCCTATGACAGGTACTAGATTCTACAAGGTGATCCTGGATCTGAATAGCCCCGGTCATCTCCTGGACTGGGACTACTGCTGTGGGAAGTGGGGGCTGGAACGGATGAGACCCCAAGTTGGCATGGTCACATCCACCCTGGGTACTATCGGTAGGGCTACGCTAGGGTGCCCACGCGACGCAAGACCAGGCGTCAGATCGGAGTGAGAGTGGGATCGTTGGAAAGCTACGGCCTGGGGCTATTCAAAAAAACTCACTCCCCGGTCTGCCAGTCAAAAGTTGTCTCAACCCTGAATGGGTGGGGTGGGCATGCCCTTGTAAGTATCAGGTCGTACCCCAGGTTCAACTCCACCTCGGTCCGTCAATATTGGTCCGACCGGAATGAAACTACCAGAGCCTCTAGACCTCGGTCAGGACTAGAGGCTGCACGAAACAGATCTGGAATAGGTCGAGGTTGAGCCCTGCAGGTCGAGTAGAGGGTGATGTCACCGGTCAGACTTTCCACGGATGGTACTCGGTCAGTATTGGTCGGATCGAGATCCGGACCGGTGCTATCGCTTCTCCTGACCCAGCTCTACACACCAAGGTACTTCGATTCAGTCCAGGGGTCGGGGTTGAAGGGTGATGTTCACTCAACGATGTACGGTGACCGGTGATGCCTGTCACCCACGTCCCTCCTATGACAGGTACTAGATTCTACAAGGTGATCCTGGATCTGAATAGCCCCAGGTCATCTCCTGGACTGGGACTACTGCTGTGGGAAGTGGGGGCTGGAACGGATGAGACCCAAGTTGGCATGGTCACATCCACCCTGGGTACTATCGGTAGGGCTACGCTAGGGTGCCCACGCGACGCAAGACAGGCGTCAGATCGGAGTGAGAGTGGGATCGTTGGAAAGCTACGGCCTGGGGCTATTCAAAAAAACTCACTCCCCCGGTCTGCCAGTCAAAAGTTGTCTCAACCCTGAATGGGTGGGGTGGGCATGCCCTTGTAAGTATCAGGTCGTACCCCAGGTTCAACTCACCTCGGTCCGTCAATATTGGTCCGACCGGAATGAAACTACCAGAGCCTCTAGACCTCGGTCAGGACTAGAGGCTGCACGAAACAGATCTGGAATAGGTCGAGGTTTGAGCCCTGCAGGTCGAGTAGAGGGTGATGTCACCGGTCAGACTTTCCACGGATGGTACTCGGTCAGTATTGGTCGGATCGAGATCCGGACCGGTGCTATCGCTTCTCCTGACCCAGCTCTACACACCAAGGTACTTCGATTCAGTCCAGGGTCGGGGTGGGTTGAAGGGTGATGTTCACTCAACGATGTACGGTGACCGGTGATGCCTGTCACCCACGTCCCTCCTATGACAGGTACTAGATTCTACAAGGTGATCCTGGATCTGAATAGCCCCAGGTCATCTCCTGGACTGGGACTACTGCTGTGGGAAGTGGGGGCTGGAACGGATGAGACCCCAAGTTGGCATGGTCACATCCACCCTGGGTACTATCGGTAGGGCTACGCTAGGGTGCCCACGCGACGCAAGACCAGGCGTCAGATCGGAGTGAGAGTGGGATCGTTGGAAAGCTACGGCCTGGGCTATTCAAAAAAACTCACTCCCCGGTCTGCCAGTCAAAAGTTGTCTCAACCCTGAATGGGTGGGTGGGCATGCCCTTGTAAGTATCAGGTCGTACCCCAGGTTCAACTCCACCTCGGTCCGTCAATATTGGTCCGACCGGAATGAAACTACCAGAGCCTCTAGACCTCGGTCAGGACTAGAGGCTGCACGAAACAGATCTGGAATAGGTCGAGGTTTGAGCCCTGCAGGTCGAGTAGAGGGTGATGTCACCGGTCAGACTTTCCACGGATGGTACTCGGTCAGTATTGGTCGGATCGAGATCCGGACCGGTGCTATCGCTTCTCCTGACCCAGCTCTACACACCAAGGTACTTCGATTCAGTCCAGGGGTCGGGGTTGAAGGGTGATGTTCACTCAACGATGTACGGTGACCGGTGATGCCTGTCACCCACGTCCCTCCTATGACAGGTACTAGATTCTACAAGGTGATCCTGGATCTGAATAGCCCCAGGTCATCTCCTGGACTGGGACTACTGCTGTGGGAAGTGGGGGCTGGAACGGATGAGACCCCAAGTTGGCATGGTCACATCCACCCTGGGTACTATCGGTAGGGCTACGCTAGGGTGCCCACGCGACGCAAGACCAGGCGTCAGATCGGAGTGAGAGTGGGATCGTTGGAAAGCTACGGCCTGGGGCTATTCAAAAAAACTCACTCCCCGGTCTGCCAGTCAAAAGTTGTCTCAACCCTGAATGGGTGGGGTGGGCATGCCCTTGTAAGTATCAGGTCGTACCCCAGGTTCAACTCCACCTCGGTCCGTCAATATTGGTCCGACCGGAATGAAACTACCAGAGCCTCTAGACCTCGGTCAGGACTAGAGGCTGCACGAAACAGATCTGGAATAGGTCGAGGTTTGAGCCTGCAGGTCGAGTAGAGGGTGATGTCACCGGTCAGACTTTCCACGGATGGTACTCGGTCAGTATTGGTCGGATCGAGATCCGGACCGGTGCTATCGCTTCTCCTGACCCAGCTCTACACCAAGGTACTTCGATTCAGTCCAGGGGTCGGGGTTGAAGGGTGATGTTCACTCAACGATGTACGGTGACCGGGTGATGCCTGTCACCCACGTCCCTCCTATGACAGGTACTAGATTCTACAAGGTGATCCTGGATCTGAATAGCCCCAGGTCATCTCCTGGACTGGGACTACTGCTGTGGGAAGTGGGGGCTGGAACGGATGAGACCCCAAGTTGGCATGGTCACATCCACCCTGGGTACTATCGGTAGGGCTACGCTAGGGTGCCCACGCGACGCAAGACCAGGCGTCAGATCGGAGTGAGAGTGGGATCGTTGGAAAGCTACGGCCTGGGGCTATTCAAAAAAACTCACTCCCCCGGTCTGCCAGTCAAAAGTTGTCTCAACCTGAATGGGTGGGGTGGGCATGCCCTTGTAAGTATCAGGTCGTACCCCAGGTTCAACTCCACCTCGGTCCGTCAATATTGGTCCGACCGGAATGAAACTACCAGAGCCTCTAGACCTCGGTCAGGACTAGAGGCTGCACGAAACAGATCTGGAATAGGTCGAGGTTTGAGCCCTGCAGGTCGAGTAGAGGGTGATGTCACCGGTCAGACTTTCCACGGATGGTACTCGGTCAGTATTGGTCGGATCGAGATCCGGACCGGTGCTATCGCTTCTCCTGACCCAGCTCTACACACCAAGGTACTTCGATTCAGTCCAGGGGTCGGGGTTGAAGGGTGATGTTCACTCAACGATGTACGGTGACCGGTGATGCCTGTCACCCACGTCCCTCCTATGACAGGTACTAGATTCTACAAGGTGATCCTGGATCTGAATAGCCCCAGGTCATCTCCTGGACTGGGACTACTGCTGTGGGAAGTGGGGGCTGGAACGGATGAGACCCCAAGTTGGCATGGTCACATCCACCCTGGGTACTATCGGTAGGGCTACGCTAGGGTGCCCACGCGACGCAAGACCAGGCGTCAGATCGGAGTGAGAGTGGGATCGTTGGAAAGCTACGGCCTGGGGCTATTCAAAAAAACTCACTCCCCCGGTCTGCCAGTCAAAAGTTGTCTCAACCCTGAATGGGGGGGTGGGCATGCCCTTGTAAGTATCAGGTCGTACCCCAGGTTCAACTCCACCTCGGTCCGTCAATATTGGTCCGACCGGAATGAAACTACCAGAGCCTCTAGACCTCGGTCAGGACTAGAGGCTGCACGAAACAGATCTGGAATAGGTCGAGGTTTGAGCCCTGCAGGTCGAGTAGAGGGTGATGTCACCGGTCAGACTTTCCACGGATGGTACTCGGTCAGTATTGGTCGGATCGAGATCCGGACCGGTGCTATCGCTTCTCCTGACCCAGCTCTACACACCAAGGTACTTCGATTCAGTCCAGGGGTCGGGGTTGAAGGGTGATGTTCACTCAACGATGTACGGTGACCGGTGATGCCTGTCACCCACGTCCCTCCTATGACAGGTACTAGATTCTACAAGGTGATCCTGGATCTGAATAGCCCCAGGTCATCTCCTGGACTGGGACTACTGCTGTGGGAAGTGGGGGCTGGAACGGATGAGACCCCAAGTTGGCATGGTCACATCCACCCTGGGTACTATCGGTAGGGCTACGCTAGGGTGCCCACGCGACGCAAGACCAGGCGTCAGATCGGAGTGAGAGTGGGATCGTTGGAAAGCTACGGCCTGGGGCTATTCAAAAAACTCACTCCCCCGGTCTGCCAGTCAAAAGTTGTCTCAACCCTGAATGGGTGGGGTGGGCATGCCCTTGTAAGTATCAGGTCGTACCCCAGGTTCAACTCCACCTCGGTCCGTCAATATTGGTCCGACCGGAATGAAAACTACCAGAGCCTCTAGACCTCGGTCAGGACTAGAGGCTGCACGAAACAGATCTGGAATAGGTCGAGGTTTGAGCCCTGCAGGTCGAGTAGAGGGTGATGTCACCGGTCAGACTTTCCACGGATGGTACTCGGTCAGTATTGGTCGGATCGAGATCCGGACCGGTGCTATCGCTTCTCCTGACCCAGCTCTACACACCAAGGTACTTCGATTCAGTCCAGGGGTCGGGGTTGAAGGGTGATGTTCACTCAACGATGTACGGTGACCGGTGATGCCTGTCACCCACGTCCCTCCTATGACAGGTACTAGATTCTACAAGGTGATCCTGGATCTGAATAGCCCAGGTCATCTCCTGGACTGGGACTACTGCTGTGGGAAGTGGGGGCTGGAACGGATGAGACCCCAAGTTGGCATGGTCACATCCACCCTGGGTACTATCGGTAGGCTACGCTAGGGTGCCCACGCGACGCAAGACCAGGCGTCAGATCGGAGTGAGAGTGGGATCGTTGGAAAGCTACGGCCTGGGGCTATTCAAAAAAACTCACTCCCCCGGTCTGCCAGTCAAAAGTTGTCTCAACCCTGAATGGGTGGGGTGGGCATGCCCTTGTAAGTATCAGGTCGTACCCCAGGTTCAACTCCACCTCGGTCCGTCAATATTGGTCCGACCGGAATGAAACTACCAGAGCCTCTAGACCTCGGTCAGGACTAGAGGCTGCACACGAAACAGATCTGGAATAGGTCGAGGTTTGAGCCCTGCAGGTCGAGTAGAGGGTGATGTCACCGGTCAGACTTTCCACGGATGGTACTCGGTCAGTATTGGTCGGATCGAGATCCGGACCGGTGCTATCGCTTCTCCTGACCCAGCTCTACACACCAAGGTACTTCGATTCAGTCCAGGGGTCGGGGTTGAAGGGTGATGTTCACTCAACGATGTACGGTGACCGGTGATGCCTGTCACCCACGTCCCTCCTATGACAGGTACTAGATTCTACAAGGTGATCCTGGATCTGAATAGCCCCAGGTCATCTCCTGGACTGGGACTACTGCTGTGGGAAGTGGGGGCTGGAACGGATGAGACCCCAAGTTGGCATGGTCACATCCACCCTGGGTACTATCGGTAGGGCTACGCTAGGGTGCCCACGCGACGCAAGACCAGGCGTCAGATCGGAGTGAGAGTGGGATCGTTGGAAAGCTACGGCCTGGGGCTATTCAAAAAAACTCACTCCCCCGGTCTGCCAGTCAAAAGTTGTCTCAACCTGAATGGGTGGGGTGGGCATGCCCTTGTAAGTATCAGGTCGTACCCCAGGTTCAACTCCACCTCGGTCCGTCAATATTGGTCCGACCGGAATGAAACTACCAGAGCCTCTAGACCTCGGTCAGGACTAGGGCTGCACGAAACAGATCTGGAATAGGTCGAGGTTTGAGCCCTGCAGGTCGAGTAGAGGGTGATGTCACCGGTCAGACTTTCCACGGATGGTACTCGGTCAGTATTGGTCGGATCGAGATCCGGACCGGTGCTATCGCTTCTCCTGACCCAGCTCTACACACCAAGGTACTTCGATTCAGTCCAGGGGTCGGGGTTGAAGGGTGATGTTCACTCAACGATGTACGGTGACCGGTGATGCCTGTCACCCACGTCCCTCCTATGACAGGTACTAGATTCTACAAGGTGATCCTGGATCTGAATAGCCCCAGGTCATCTCCTGGACTGGGACTACTGCTGTGGGAAGTGGGGGCTGGAACGGATGAGACCCCAAGTTGGCATGGTCACATCCACCCTGGGTACTATCGGTAGGGCTACGCTAGGGTGCCCACGCGACGCAAGACCAGGCGTCAGATCGGAGTGAGAGTGGGATCGTTGGAAAGCTACGGCCTGGGGCTATTCAAAAAAACTCACTCCCCCGGTCTGCCAGTCAAAAGTTGTCTCAACCCTGAATGGGTGGGGTGGGCATGCCCTTGTAAGTATCAGGTCGTACCCCAGGTTCAACTCCACCTCGGTCCGTCAATATTGGTCCGACCGGAATGAAACTACCAGAGCCTCTAGACCTCGGTCAGGACTAGAGGCTGCACGAAACAGATCTGGAATAGGTCGAGGTTTGAGCCCTGCAGGTCGAGTAGAGGGTGATGTCACCGGTCAGACTTTCCACGGATGGTACTCGGTCAGTATTGGTCGGATCGAGATCCGGACCGGTGCTATCGCTTCTCCTGACCCAGCTCTACACACCAAGGTACTTCGATTCAGTCCAGGGGTCGGGGTTGAAGGGTGATGTTCACTCAACGATGTACGGTGACCGGTGATGCCTGTCACCCACGTCCCTCCTATGACAGGTACTAGATTCTACAAGGTGATCCTGGATCTGAATAGCCCAGGTCATCTCCTGGACTGGGACTACTGCTGTGGGAAGTGGGGGCTGGAACGGATGAGACCCCAAGTTGGCATGGTCACATCCACCCTGGGTACTATCGGTAGGGCTACGCTAGGGTGCCACGCGACGCAAGACCAGGCGTCAGATCGGAGTGAGAGTGGGATCGTTGGAAAGCTACGGCCTGGGGCTATTCAAAAAAACTCACTCCCCCGGTCTGCCAGTCAAAAGTTGTCTCAACCCTGAATGGGTGGGGTGGGCATGCCCTTGTAAGTATCAGGTCGTACCCCAGGTTCAACTCCACCTCGGTCCGTCAATATTGGTCCGACCGGAATGAAACTACCAGAGCCTCTAGACCTCGGTCAGGACTAGAGGCTGCACGAAACAGATCTGGAATAGGTCGAGGTTTGAGCCCTGCAGGTCGAGTAGAGGGTGATGTCACCGGTCAGACTTTCCACGGATGGTACTCGGTCAGTATTGGTCGGATCGAGATCCGGACCGGTGCTATCGCTCTCCTGACCCAGCTCTACACACCAAGGTACTTCGATTCAGTCCAGGGGTCGGGTGGGTTGAAGGGTGATGTTCACTCAACGATGTACGGTGACCGGTGATGCCTGTCACCCACGTCCCTCCTATGACAGGTACTAGATTCTACAAGGTGATCCTGGATCTGAATAGCCCCAGGTCATCTCCTGGACTGGGACTACTGTGGGAAGTGGGGGCTGGAACGGATGAGACCCCAAGTTGGCATGGTCACATCCACCCTGGGTACTATCGGTAGGGCTACGCTAGGGTGCCCACGCGACGCAAGACCAGGCGTCAGATCGGAGTGAGAGTGGGATCGTTGGAAAGCTACGGCCTGGGGCTATTCAAAAAAACTCATCCCCCGGTCTGCCAGTCAAAAGTTGTCTCAACCTGAATGGGTGGGGTGGGCATGCCCTTGTAAGTATCAGGTCGTACCCCAGGTTCAACTCCACCTCGGTCCGTCAATATTGGTCCGACCGGAATGAAACTACCAGAGCCTCTAGACCTCGGTCAGGACTAGAGGCTGCACGAAACAGATCTGGAATAGGTCGAGGTTTGAGCCCTGCAGGTCGAGTAGAGGGTGATGTCACCGGTCAGACTTTCCACGGATGGTACTCGGTCAGTATGGTCGGATCGAGATCCGGACCGGTGCTATCGCTTCTCCTGACCCAGCTCTACACACCAAGGTACTTCGATTCAGTCCAGGGGTCGGGGTTGAAGGGTGATGTTCACTCAACGATGTACGGTGACCGGTGATGCCTGTCACCCACGTCCCTCCTATGACAGGTACTAGATTCTACAAGGTGATCCTGGATCTGAATAGCCCCAGGTCATCTCCTGGACTGGGACTACTGCTGTGGGAAGTGGGGGCTGGAACGGATGAGACCCCAAGTTGGCATGGTCACATCCACCCTGGGTACTATCGGTAGGGCTACGCTAGGGTGCCCACGCGACGCAAGACCAGGCGTCAGATCGGAGTGAGAGTGGGATCGTTGGAAAGCTACGGCCTGGGGCTATTCAAAAAAAACTCACTCCCCCGGTCTGCCAGTCAAAAGTTGTCTCAACCCTGAATGGGTGGGGTGGGCATGCCCTTGTAAGTATCAGGTCGTACCCCAGGTTCAACTCCACCTCGGTCCGTCAATATTGGTCCGACCGGAATGAAACTACCAGAGCCTCTAGACCTCGGTCAGGACTAGAGGCTGCACGAAACAGATCTGGAATAGGTCGAGGTTTGAGCCTGCAGGTCGAGTAGAGGGTGATGTCACCGGTCAGACTTTCCACGGATGGTACTCGGTCAGTATTGGTCGGATCGAGATCCGGACCGGTGCTATCGCTTCTCCTGACCCAGCTCTACACACCAAGGTACTTCGATTCAGTCCAGGGGTCGGGGTTGAAGGGTGATGTTCACTCAACGATGTACGGTGACCGGTGATGCCTGTCACCCACGTCCCTCCTATGACAGGTACTAGATTCTACAAGGTGATCCTGGATCTGAATAGCCCAGGTCATCTCCTGGACTGGGACTACTGCTGTGGGAAGTGGGGGCTGGAACGGATGAGACCCCAAGTTGGCATGGTCACATCCACCCTGGGTACTATCGGTAGGGCTACGCTAGGGTGCCCACGCGACGCAAGACCAGGCGTCAGATCGGAGTGAGAGTGGGATCGTTGGAAAGCTACGGCCTGGGGCTATTCAAAAAAACTCACTCCCCCGGTCTGCCAGTCAAAAGTTGTCTCAACCCTGAATGGGTGGGGTGGGCATGCCCTTGTAAGTATCAGGTCGTACCCCAGGTTCAACTCCACCTCGGTCCGTCAATATTGGTCCGACCGGAATGAAACTACCAGAGCCTCTAGACCTCGGTCAGGACTAGAGGCTGCACGAAACAGATCTGGAATAGGTCGAGGTTTGAGCCCTGCAGGTCGAGTAGAGGGTGATGTCACCGGTCAGACTTTCCACGGATGGTACTCGGTCAGTATTGGTCGGATCGAGATCCGGACCGGTGCTATCGCTTCTCCTGACCCAGCTCTACACACCAAGGTACTTCGATTCAGTCCAGGGGTCGGGGTTGAAGGGTGATGTTCACTCAACGATGTACGGTGACCGGTGATGCCTGTCACCCACGTCCCTCCTATGACAGGTACTAGATTCTACAAGGTGATCCTGGATCTGAATAGCCCCAGGTCATCTCCTGGACTGGGACTACTGCTGTGGGAAGTGGGGGCTGGAACGGATGAGACCCCAAGTTGGCATGGTCACATCCACCCTGGGTACTATCGGTAGGGCTACGCTAGGGTGCCCACGCGACGCAAGACCAGGCGTCAGATCGGAGTGAGAGTGGGATCGTTGGAAAGCTACGGCCTGGGGCTATTCAAAAAAACTCACTCCCCGGTCTGCCAGTCAAAAGTTGTCTCAACCCTGAATGGGTGGGGGGGCCCTTGTAAGTATCAGGTCGTACCCCAGGTTCAACTCCACCTCGGTCCGTCAATATTGGTCCGACCGGAATGAAACTACCAGAGCCTCTAGACCTCGGTCAGGACTAGAGGCTGCACGAAACAGATCTGGAATAGGTCGAGGTTTGAGCCCTGCAGGTCGAGTAGAGGGTGATGTCACCGGTCAGACTTTCCACGGATGGTACTCGGTCAGTATTGGTCGGATCGAGATCCGGACCGGTGCTATCGCTTCTCCTGACCCAGCTCTACACACCAAGGTACTTCGATTCAGTCCAGGGGTCGGGGTTGAAGGGTGATGTTCACTCAACGATGTACGGTGACCGGTGATGCCTGTCACCCACGTCCCTCCTATGACAGGTACTAGATTCTACAAGGTGATCCTGGATCTGAATAGCCCCAGGTCATCTCCTGGACTGGGACTACTGCTGTGGGAAGTGGGGGCTGGAACGGATGAGACCCCAAGTTGGCATGGTCACATCCACCCTGGGTACTATCGGTAGGGCTACGCTAGGGTGCCCACGCGACGCAAGACCAGGCGTCAGATCGGAGTGAGAGTGGGATCGTTGGAAAGCTACGGCCTGGGGCTATTCAAAAAAACTCACCCCCGGTCTGCCAGTCAAAAGTTGTCTCAACCCTGAATGGGGGGGTGGGCATGCCCTTGTAAGTATCAGGTCGTACCCCAGGTTCAACTCCACCTCGGTCCGTCAATATTGGTCCGACCGGAATGAAACCAGAGCCTCTAGACCTCGGTCAGGACTAGAGGCTGCACGAAACAGATCTGGAATAGGTCGAGGTTTGAGCCCTGCAGGTCGAGTAGAGGGTGATGTCACCGGTCAGACTTTCCACGGATGGTACTCGGTCAGTATTGGTCGGATCGAGATCCGGACCGGTGCTATCGCTTCTCCTGACCCAGCTACACACCAAGGTACTTCGATTCAGTCCAGGGGTCGGGGTTGAAGGGTGATGTTCACTCAACGATGTACGGTGACCGGTGATGCCTGTCACCCACGTCCCTCCTATGACAGGTACTAGATTCTACAAGGTGATCCTGGATCTGAATAGCCCCAGGTCATCTCCTGGACTGGGACTACTGCTGTGGGAAGTGGGGGCTGGAACGGATGAGACCCCAAGTTGGCATGGTCACATCCATCCCCTGGGTACTATCGGTAGGGCTACGCTAGGGTGCCCACGCGACGCAAGACCAGGCGTCAGATCGGAGTGAGAGTGGGATCGTTGGAAAGCTACGGCCTGGGGCTATTCAAAAAAACTCACTCCCCCGGTCTGCCAGTCAAAAGTTGTCTCAACCCTGAATGGGTGGGGTGGGCATGCCTTGTAAGTATCAGGTCGTACCCCAGGTTCAACTCCACCTCGGTCCGTCAATATTGGTCCGACCGGAATGAAACTACCAGAGCCTCTAGACCTCGGTCAGGACTAGAGGCTGCACGAAACAGATCTGGAATAGGTCGAGGTTTGAGCCCTGCAGGTCGAGTAGAGGGTGATGTCACCGGTCAGACTTTCCACGGATGGTACTCGGTCAGTATTGGTCGGATCGAGATCCGGACCGGTGCTATCGCTTCTCCTGACCCAGCTCTACACACCAAGGTACTTCGATTCAGTCCAGGGGTCGGGGTTGAAGGGTGATGTTCACTCAACGATGTACGGTGACCGGTGATGCCTGTCACCCACGTCCCTCCTATGACAGGTACTAGATTCTACAAGGTGATCCTGGATCTGAATAGCCCCAGGTCATCTCCTGGACTGGGACTACTGCTGTGGGAAGTGGGGGCTGGAACGGATGAGACCCCAAGTTGGCATGGTCACATCCACCCTGGGTACTATCGGTAGGGCTACGCTAGGGTGCCCACGCGACGCAAGACCAGGCGTCAGATCGGAGTGAGAGTGGGATCGTTGGAAAGCTACGGCCTGGGGCTATTCAAAAAAACTCACTCCCCCGGTCTGCCAGTCAAAAGTTGTCTCAACCCTGAATGGGTGGGGTGGGCATGCCCTTGTAAGTATCAGGTCGTACCCCAGGTTCAACTCCACCTCGGTCCGTCAATATTGGTCCGACCGGAATGAAACTACCAGAGCCTCTAGACCTCGGTCAGGACTAGAGGCTGCACGAAACAGATCTGGAATAGGTCGAGGTTTGAGCCCTGCAGGTCGAGTAGAGGGTGATGTCACCGGTCAGACTTTCCACGGATGGTACTCGGTCAGTATGGTCGGATCGAGATCCGGACCGGTGCTATCGCTTTCCTGACCCAGCTCTACACACCAAGGTACTTCGATTCAGTCCAGGGGTCGGGGGTTGAAGGGTGATGTTCACTCAACGATGTACGGTGACCGGTGATGCCTGTCACCCACGTCCCTCCTATGACAGGTACTAGATTCTACAAGGTGATCCTGGATCTGAATAGCCCCAGGTCATCTCCTGGACTGGGACTACTGCTGTGGGAAGTGGGGGCTGGAACGGATGAGACCCAAGTTGGCATGGTCACATCCACCCTGGGTACTATCGGTAGGGCTACGCTAGGGTGCCCACGCGACGCAAGACCAGGCGTCAGATCGGAGTGAGAGTGGGATCGTTGGAAAGCTACGGCCTGGGGCTATTCAAAAAAACTCACTCCCCCGGTCTGCCAGTCAAAAGTTGTCTCAACCCTGAATGGGTGGGGTGGGCATGCCCTTGTAAGTATCAGGTCGTACCCCAGGTTCAACTCCACCTCGGTCCGTCAATATTGGTCCGACCGGAATGAAACTACCAGAGCCTCTAGACCTCGGTCAGGACTAGAGGCTGCACGAAACAACAGATCTGGAATAGGTCGAGGTTTGAGCCCTGCAGGTCGAGTAGAGGGTGATGTCACCGGTCAGACTTTCCACGGATGGTACTCGGTCAGTATTGGTCGGATCGAGATCCGGACCGGTGCTATCGCTTCTCCTGACCCAGCTCTACACACCAAGGTACTTCGATTCAGTCCAGGGGTCGGGGTTGAAGGGTGATGTTCACTCAACGATGTACGGTGACCGGTGATGCCTGTCACCCACGTCCCTCCTATGACAGGTACTAGATTCTACAAGGTGATCCTGGATCTGAATAGCCCCAGGTCATCTCCTGGACTGGGACTACTGCTGTGGGAAGTGGGGGCTGGAACGGATGAGACCCCAAGTTGGCATGGTCACATCCACCCTGGGTACTATCGGTAGGGCTACGCTAGGGTGCCCACGCGACGCAAGACCAGGCGTCAGATCGGAGTGAGAGTGGGATCGTTGGAAAGCTACGGCCTGGGGCTATTCAAAAAAACTCACTCCCCCGGTCTGCCAGTCAAAAGTTGTCTCAACCCTGAATGGGTGGGGTGGGCATGCCCTTGTAAGTATCAGGTCGTACCCCAGGTTCAACTCCACCTCGGTCCGTCAATATTGGTCCGACCGGAATGAAACTACCAGAGCCTCTAGACCTCGGTCAGGACTAGAGGCTGCACGAAACAGATCTGGAATAGGTCGAGGTTTGAGCCCTGCAGGTCGAGTAGAGGGTGATGTCACCGGTCAGACTTTCCACGGATGGTACTCGGTCAGTATTGGTCGGATCGAGATCCGGACCGGTGCTATCGCTTCTCCTGACCCAGCTCTACACACCAAGGTACTTCGATTCAGTCCAGGGGTCGGGGTTGAAGGGTGATGTTCACTCAACGATGTACGGTGACCGGTGATGCCTGTCACCCACGTCCCTCCTATGACAGGTACTAGATTCTACAAGGTGATCCTGGATCTGAATAGCCCCAGGTCATCTCCTGGACTGGGACTACTGCTGTGGGAAGTGGGGGCTGGAACGGATGAGACCCCAAGTTGGCATGGTCACATCCCTGGGTACTATCGGTAGGGCTACGCTAGGGTGCCCACGCGACGCAAGACCAGGCGTCAGATCGGAGTGAGAGTGGGATCGTTGGAAAGCTACGGCCTGGGGCTATTCAAAAAAACTCACCCCGGTCTGCCAGTCAAAAGTTGTCTCAACCCTGAATGGGTGGGGTGGGCATGCCCTTGTAAGTATCAGGTCGTACCCCAGGTTCAACTCCACCTCGGTCCGTCAATATTGGTCCGACCGGAATGAAAACTACCAGAGCCTCTAGACCTCGGTCAGGACTAGAGGCTGCACGAAACAGATCTGGAATAGGTCGAGGTTTGAGCCCTGCAGGTCGAGTAGAGGGTGATGTCACCGGTCAGACTTTCCACGGATGGTACTCGGTCAGTATTGGTCGGATCGAGATCCGGACCGGTGCTATCGCTTCTCCTGACCCAGCTCTACACACCAAGGTACTTCGATTCAGTCCAGGGGTCGGGGTTGAAGGGTGATGTTCACTCAACGATGTACGGTGACCGGTGATGCCTGTCACCCACGTCCTCCTATGACAGGTACTAGATTCTACAAGGTGATCCTGGATCTGAATAGCCCCAGGTCATCTCCTGGACTGGGACTACTGCTGTGGGAAGTGGGGGCTGGAACGGATGAGACCCCAAGTTGGCATGGTCACATCCACCCTGGGTACTATCGGTAGGGCTACGCTAGGGTGCCCACGCGACGCAAGACCAGGCGTCAGATCGGAGTGAGAGTGGGATCGTTGGAAAGCTACGGCCTGGGGCTATTCAAAAAAACTCACTCCCCCGGTCTGCCAGTCAAAAGTTGTCTCAACCCTGAATGGGTGGGGTGGGCATGCCCTTGTAAGTATCAGGTCGTACCCCAGGTTCAACTCCACCTCGGTCCGTCAATATTGGTCCGACCGGAATGAAACTACCAGAGCCTCTAGACCTCGGTCAGGACTAGAGGCTGCACGAAACAGATCTGGAATAGGTCGAGGTTTGAGCCCTGCAGGTCGAGTAGAGGGTGATGTCACCGGTCAGACTTTCCACGGATGGTACTCGGTCAGTATTGGTCGGATCGAGATCCGGACCGGTGCTATCGCTTCTCCTGACCCAGCTCTACACACCAAGGTACTTCGATTCAGTCCAGGGGTCGGGGTTGAAGGGTGATGTTCACTCAACGATGTACGGTGACCGGTGATGCCTGTCACCCACGTCCCTCCTATGACAGGTACTAGATTCTACAAGGTGATCCTGGATCTGAATAGCCCCAGGTCATCTCCTGGACTGGGACTACTGCTGTGGGAAGTGGGGGCTGGAACGGATGAGACCCCAAGTTGGCATGGTCACATCCACCCTGGGTACTATCGGTAGGGCTACGCTAGGGTGCCCACGCGACGCAAGACCAGGCGTCAGATCGGAGTGAGAGTGGGATCGTTGGAAAGCTACGGCCTGGGGCTATTCAAAAAAACTCACTCCCCCGGTCTGCCAGTCAAAAGTTGTCTCAACCCTGAATGGGTGGGGTGGGCATGCCCTTGTAAGTATCAGGTCGTACCCCAGGTTCAACTCCACCTCGGTCCGTCAATATTGGTCCGACCGGAATGAAACTACCAGAGCCTCTAGACCTCGGTCAGGACTAGAGGCTGCACGAAACAGATCTGGAATAGGTCGAGGTTTGAGCCCTGCAGGTCGAGTAGAGGGTGATGTCACCGGTCAGACTTTCCACGGATGGTACTCGGTCAGTATTGGTCGGATCGAGATCCGGACCGGTGCTATCGCTTCTCCTGACCCAGCTCTACACACCAAGGTACTTCGATTCAGTCCAGGGGTCGGGGTTGAAGGGTGATGTTCACTCAACGATGTACGGTGACCGGTGATGCCTGTCACCCACGTCCCTCCTATGACAGGTACTAGATTCTACAAGGTGATCCTGGATCTGAATAGCCCCAGGTCATCTCCTGGACTGGGACTACTGCTGTGGGAAGTGGGGGGCTGGAACGGATGAGACCCCAAGTTGGCATGGTCACATCCACCCTGGGTACTATCGGTAGGGCTACGCTAGGGTGCCCACGCGACGCAAGACCAGGCGTCAGATCGGAGTGAGAGTGGGATCGTTGGAAAGCTACGGCCTGGGGCTATTCAAAAAAAACTCACTCCCCCGGTCTGCCAGTCAAAAGTTGTCTCAACCCTGAATGGGTGGGGTGGGCATGCCCTTGTAAGTATCAGGTCGTACCCCAGGTTCAACTCCACCTCGGTCCGTCAATATTGGTCCGACCGGAATGAAAACTACCAGAGCCTCTAGACCTCGGTCAGGACTAGAGGCTGCACGAAACAGATCTGGAATAGGTCGAGGTTTGAGCCCTGCAGGTCGAGTAGAGGGTGATGTCACCGGTCAGACTTTCCACGGATGGTACTCGGTCAGTATTGGTCGGATCGAGATCCGGACCGGTGCTATCGCTTCTCCTGACCCAGCTCTACACACCAAGGTACTTCGATTCAGTCCAGGGGTCGGGGTTGAAGGGTGATGTTCACTCAACGATGTACGGTGACCGGTGATGCCTGTCACCCACGTCCCTCCTATGACAGGTACTAGATTCTACAAGGTGATCCTGGATCTGAATAGCCCCAGGTCATCTCCTGGACTGGGACTACTGCTGTGGGAAGTGGGGGCTGGAACGGATGAGACCCCAAGTTGGCATGGTCACATCCACCTGGGTACTATCGGTAGGGCTACGCTAGGGTGCCCACGCGACGCAAGACCAGGCGTCAGATCGGAGTGAGAGTGGGATCGTTGGAAAGCTACGGCCTGGGGCTATTCAAAAAAACTCACTCCCCGGTCTGCCAGTCAAAAGTTGTCTCAACCCTGAATGGGTGGGGTGGGCATGCCTTGTAAGTATCAGGTCGTACCCCAGGTTCAACTCCACCTCGGTCCGTCAATATTGGTCCGACCGGAATGAAACTACCAGAGCCTCTAGACCTCGGTCAGGACTAGAGGCTGCACGAAACAGATCTGGAATAGGTCGAGGTTTGAGCCCTGCAGGTCGAGTAGAGGGTGATGTCACCGGTCAGACTTTCCACGGATGGTACTCGGTCAGTATTGGTCGGATCGAGATCCGGACCGGTGCTATCGCTTCTCCTGACCCAGCTCTACACACCAAGGTACTTCGATTCAGTCCAGGGGTCGGGGTTGAAGGGTGATGTTCACTCAACGATGTACGGTGACCGGTGATGCCTGTCACCCACGTCCCTCCTATGACAGGTACTAGATTCTACAAGGTGATCCTGGATCTGAATAGCCCCAGGTCATCCTGGACTGGGACTACTGCTGTGGGAAGTGGGGGCTGGAACGGATGAGACCCCAAGTTGGCATGGTCACATCCACCCTGGGTACTATCGGTAGGGCTACGCTAGGGTGCCCACGCGACGCAAGACCAGGCGTCAGATCGGAGTGAGAGTGGGATCGTTGGAAAGCTACGGCCTGGGGCTATTCAAAAAAACTCACTCCCCCGGTCTGCCAGTCAAAAGTTGTCTCAACCCTGAATGGGTGGGGTGGGCATGCCCTTGTAAGTATCAGGTCGTACCCCAGGTTCAACTCCACCTCGGTCCGTCAATATTGGTCCGACCGGAATGAAACTACCAGAGCCTCTAGACCTCGGTCAGGACTAGAGGCTGCACGAAACAGATCTGGAATAGGTCGAGGTTTGAGCCCTGCAGGTCGAGTAGAGGGTGATGTCACCGGTCAGACTTTCCACGGATGGTACTCGGTCAGTATTGGTCGGATCGAGATCCGGACCGGTGCTATCGCTTCTCCTGACCCAGCTCTACACACCAAGGTACTTCGATTCAGTCCAGGGGTCGGGGTTGAAGGGTGATGTTCACTCAACGATGTACGGTGACCGGTGATGCCTGTCACCCACGTCCCTCCTATGACAGGTACTAGATTCTACAAGGTGATCCTGGATCTGAATAGCCCCAGGTCATCTCCTGGACTGGGACTACTGCTGTGGGAAGTGGGGGCTGGAACGGATGAGACCCCAAGTTGGCATGGTCACATCCACCCTGGGTACTATCGGTAGGGCTACGCTAGGGTGCCCACGCGACGCAAGACCAGGCGTCAGATCGGAGTGAGAGTGGGATCGTTGGAAAGCTACGGCCTGGGGCTATTCAAAAAAACTCACTCCCCCGGTCTGCCAGTCAAAAGTTGTCTCAACCCTGAATGGGTGGGGTGGGCATGCCCTTGTAAGTATCAGGTCGTACCCCAGGTTCAACTCCACCTCGGTCCGTCAATATTGGTCCGACCGGAATGAAACTACCAGAGCCTCTAGACCTCGGTCAGGACTAGAGGCTGCACGAAACAGATCTGGAATAGGTCGAGAGGTTTGAGCCCTGCAGGTCGAGTAGAGGGTGATGTCACCGGTCAGACTTTCCACGGATGGTACTCGGTCAGTATTGGTCGGATCGAGATCCGGACCGGTGCTATCGCTTCTCCTGACCCAGCTCTACACACCAAGGTACTTCGATTCAGTCCAGGGGTCGGGGTTGAAGGGTGATGTTCACTCAACGATGTACGGTGACCGGTGATGCCTGTCACCCACGTCCCTCCTATGACAGGTACTAGATTCTACAAGGTGATCCTGGATCTGAATAGCCCCAGGTCATCTCCTGGACTGGGACTACTGCTGTGGGAAGTGGGGGCTGGAACGGATGAGACCCCAAGTTGGCATGGTCACATCCACCCTGGGTACTATCGGTAGGGCTACGCTAGGGTGCCCACGCGACGCAAGACCAGGCGTCAGATCGGAGTGAGAGTGGGATCGTTGGAAAGCTACGGCCTGGGGCTATTCAAAAAAACTCACTCCCCCGGTCTGCCAGTCAAAAGTTGTCTCAACCCTGAATGGGTGGGGTGGGCATGCCTTGTAAGTATCAGGTCGTACCCCAGGTTCAACTCCACCTCGGTCCGTCAATATTGGTCCGACCGGAATGAAACTACCAGAGCCTCTAGACCTCGGTCAGGACTAGAGGCTGCACGAAACAGATCTGGAATAGGTCGAGGTTTGAGCCCTGCAGGTCGAGTAGAGGGTGATGTCACCGGTCAGACTTTCCACGGATGGTACTCGGTCAGTATTGGTCGGATCGAGATCCGGACCGGTGCTATCGCTTCTCCTGACCCAGCTCTACACACCAAGGTACTTCGATTCAGTCCAGGGGTCGGGGTTGAAGGGTGATGTTCACTCACGATGTACACGGTGTGGTGAGGTGATGCCTGTCACCCACGTCCCTCCTATGACAGGTACTAGATTCTACAAGGTGATCCTGGATCTGAATAGCCCCAGGTCATCTCCTGGATGGGACTACTGCTGTGGGAAGTGGGGGCTGGAACGGATGAGACCCCAAGTTGGCATGGTCACATCCACCCTGGGTACTATCGGTAGGGCTACGCTAGGGTGCCCACGCGACGCAAGACCAGGCGTCAGATCGGAGTGAGAGTGGGATCGTGGAAAGCTACGGCCTGGGGCTATTCAAAAAAAACTCACTCCCCCGGTCTGCCAGTCAAAAGTTGTCTCAACCCTGAATGGGTGGGGGGCATGCCCTTGTAAGTATCAGGTCGTACCCCAGGTTCAACTCCACCTCGGTCCGTCAATATTGGTCCGACCGGAATGAAACTACCAGAGCCTCTAGACCTCGGTCAGGACTAGAGGCTGCACGAAACAGATCTGGAATAGGTCGAGGTTTGAGCCCTGCAGGTCGAGTAGAGGGTGATGTCACCGGTCAGACTTTCCACGGATGGTACTCGGTCAGTATTGGTCGGATCGAGATCCGGACCGGTGCTATCGCTTCTCCTGACCCAGCTCTACACACCAAGGTACTTCGATTCAGTCCAGGGGTCGGGGTTGAAGGGTGATGTTCACTCAACGATGTACGGTGACCGGTGATGCCTGTCACCACGTCCCTCCTATGACAGGTACTAGATTCTACAAGGTGATCCTGGATCTGAATAGCCCCAGGTCATCTCCTGGACTGGGACTACTGCTGTGGGAAGTGGGGGCTGGAACGGATGAGACCCAAGTTGGCATGGTCACATCCACCCTGGGTACTATCGGTAGGGCTACGTAGGGTGCCCACGCGACGCAAGACCAGGCGTCAGATCGGAGTGAGAGTGGGATCGTTGGAAAGCTACGGCCTGGGGCTATTCAAAAAAACTCACTCCCCCGGTCTGCCAGTCAAAAGTTGTCTCAACCTGAATGGGTGGGGTGGGCATGCCCTTGTAAGTATCAGGTCGTACCCCAGGTTCAACTCCACCTCGGTCCGTCAATATTGGTCCGACCGGAATGAAACTACCAGAGCCTCTAGACCTCGGTCAGGACTAGAGGCTGCACGAAACAGATCTGGAATAGGTCGAGGTTTGAGCCCTGCAGGTCGAGTAGAGGGTGATGTCACCGGTCAGACTTTCCACGGATGGTACTCGGTCAGTATTGGTCGGATCGAGATCCGGACCGGTGCTATCGCTTCTCCCCAGCTCTACACACCAAGGTACTTCGATTCAGTCCAGGGGTCGGGGTTGAAGGGTGATGTTCACTCAACGATGTACGGTGACCGGTGATGCCTGTCACCCACGTCCCTCCTATGACAGGTACTAGATTCTACAAGGTGATCCTGGATCTGAATAGCCCCAGGTCACTCCTGGACTGGGACTACTGCTGTGGGAAGGGGGGCTGGAACGGATGAGACCCAAGTTGGCATGGTCACATCCACCTGGGTACTATCGGTAGGGCTACGCTAGGGGTGCCCACGCGACGCAAGACCAGGCGTCAGATCGGAGTGAGAGTGGGATCGTTGGAAAGCTACGGCCTGGGGCTATTCAAAAAAACTCACTCCCCCGGTCTGCCAGTCAAAAGTTGTCTCAACCCTGAATGGGTGGGGTGGGCATGCCCTTGTAAGTATCAGGTCGTACCCCAGGTTCAACTCCACCTCGGTCCGTCAATATTGGTCCGACCGGAATGAAACTACCAGAGCCTCTAGACCTCGGTCAGGACTAGAGGCTGCACGAAACAGATCTGGAATAGGTCGAGGTTTGAGCCCTGCAGGTCGAGTAGAGGGTGATGTCACCGGTCAGACTTTCCACGGATGGTACTCGGTCAGTATTGGTCGGATCGAGATCCGGACCGGTGCTATCGCTTCTCCTGACCCAGCTCTACACACCAAGGTACTTCGATTCAGTCCAGGGGTCGGGGTTGAAGGGTGATGTTCACTCAACGATGTACGGTGACCGGTGATGCCTGTCACCCACGTCCTCCTATGACAGGTACTAGATTCTACAAGGTGATCCTGGATCTGAATAGCCCCAGGTCATCTCCTGGACTGGGACTACTGCTGTGGGAAGTGGGGGCTGGAACGGATGAGACCCCAAGTTGGCATGGTCACATCCACCCTGGGTACTATCGGTAGGGCTACGCTAGGGTGCCCACGCGAGCGCAAGACCAGGCGTCAGATCGGAGTGAGAGTGGGATCGTTGGAAAGCTACGGCCTGGGGCTATTCAAAAAAACTCACTCCCCGGTCTGCCAGTCAAAAGTTGTCTCAACCCTGAATGGGTGGGGTGGGCATGCCCTTGTAAGTATCAGGTCGTACCCCAGGTTCAACTCCACCTCGGTCCGTCAATATTGGTCCGACCGGAATGAAACTACCAGAGCCTCTAGACCTCGGTCAGGACTAGAGGCTGCACGAAACAGATCTGGAATAGGAATAGGTCGAGGTTTGAGCCCTGCAGGTCGAGTAGAGGGTGATGTCACCGGTCAGACTTTCCACGGATGGTACTCGGTCAGTATTGGTCGGATCGAGATCCGGACCGGTGCTATCGCTTCTCCTGACCCAGCTCTACACACCAAGGTACTTCGATTCAGTCCAGGGGTCGGGGTTGAAGGGTGATGTTCACTCAACGATGTACGGTGACCGGTGATGCCTGTCACCCACGTCCCTCCTATGACAGGTACTAGATTCTACAAGGTGATCCTGGATCTGAATAGCCCCAGGTCATCTCCTGGACTGGGACTACTGCTGTGGGAAGTGGGGGCTGGAACGGATGAGACCCCAAGTTGGCATGGTCACATCCACCCTGGGTACTATCGGTAGGGCTACGCTAGGGTGCCCACGCGACGCAAGACCAGGCGTCAGATCGGAGTGAGAGTGGGATCGTTGGAAAGCTACGGCCTGGGGCTATTCAAAAAAAACTCACTCCCCCGGTCTGCCAGTCAAAAGTGTCTCAACCTGAATGGGTGGGGTGGGCATGCCCTTGTAAGTATCAGGTCGTACCCCAGGTTCAACTCCACCTCGGTCCGTCAATATTGGTCCGACCGGAATGAAACTACCAGAGCCTCTAGACCTCGGTCAGGACTAGAGGCTGCACGAAACAGATCTGGAATAGGTCGAGGTTTGAGCCCTGCAGGTCGAGTAGAGGGTGATGTCACGGTCAGACTTTCCACGGATGGTACTCGGTCAGTATTGGTCGGATCGAGATCCGGACCGGTGCTATCGCTTCTCCTGACCCAGCTTACACACCAAGGTACTTCGATTCAGTCCAGGGGTCGGGGTTGAAGGGTGATGTTCACTCAACGATGTACGGTGACCGGTGATGCCTGTCACCCACGTCCCTCCTATGACAGGTACTAGATTCTACAAGGTGATCCTGGATCTGAATAGCCCCAGGTCATCTCTGGACTGGGACTACTGCTGTGGGAAGTGGGGGCTGGAACGGATGAGACCCCAAGTTGGCATGGTCACACACCTGGGTACTATCGGTAGGGCTACGCTAGGGTGCCCACGCGACGCAAGACCAGGCGTCAGATCGGAGTGAGAGTGGGATCGTTGGAAAGCTACGGCCTGGGGCTATTCAAAAAAAACTCACTCCCCGGTCTGCCAGTCAAAAGTTGTCTCAACCCTGAATGGGTGGGGTGGGCATGCCCTTGTAAGTATCAGGTCGTACCCAGGTTCAACTCCACCTCGGTCCGTCAATATTGGTCCGACCGGAATGAAACTACCAGAGCCTCTAGACCTCGGTCAGGACTAGAGGCTGCACGAAACAGATCTGGAATAGGTCGAGGTTTGAGCCCTGCAGGTCGAGTAGAGGGTGATGTCACGGTCAGACTTTCCACGGATGGTACTCGGTCAGTATTGGTCGGATCGAGATCCGGACCGGTGCTATCGCTTCTCTGACCAGCTCTACACACCAAGGTACTTCGATTCAGTCCAGGGGTCGGGGTTGAAGGGTGATGTTCATAAACGATGTACGGTGACCGGTGATGCCTGTCACCACGTCCCTCCTATGACAGGTACTAGATTCTACAAGGTGATCCTGGATCTGAATAGCCCAGGTCATCTCCTGGAC
>RSEE01000216.1:0-11493 GCA_003971905.1 Moniliella sp. 'wahieum'
AGCGGCGCTTGCTCCGCCTCGTTCCTTCCTGCAGACAGAGGGGAGGGATGAGACAGAGAGAAAGCGAGAGGCACAGCAGATGGGAACGTACGCGCTTTGGTTTCAATGCTCTGCAGCAGCTCGTCGTGCTGCGCCAAGCGCGCTGGACAACCGGCAGACAAAGTATGTAGGCCTCCAGCACGCGAATCCTCGGCCTCTTCGGGCTCGGCAACAAGCGCCTCGATCTCCGCTCGTGGAAGCTGGCCCAGGGTGGGAAAGTCGCGGGTCAAAGGCGTGTCCAGAGCGGGGGGCGGAGGAGGGCCGGCTGGCAGGCGGGACGGCGGGGGGGCAGCGAGGGGGCTGGCAGGCTGGGGGGGGCAGGCGGAAGAGCGGGTGCAAGTGCTGGTGGCCGCGGCGGCGGTGGAGGTGGCGACGGGGTCGGATGGCATGGCGGCGGGGTGGGGCAACACAACAGGCGGAGGCGGGCGGATCCAAGCGGGCCGAGGCGAGCTGGTGGCGTTGGAAAGGAAGTCCCAGGGAGCCAATGGAGCGCATCGCGCTAATCGCAACGACGCCGACTGCGATCACGTGCTGGCGAGGTGGCCACACCTGGGTGCGATGGAACTGCAATGCATAATGGCTGCTGGCAGAATTGAACATTGCAAGTACGAGCGGCAGCCCCCGGTGGCGCAGGCAGGCAGGGGGGCTGTGTGGGGTGCGCCACCCTACCGCACTCCGTCGCGGGGTGGCGCTCGTGTGCGTGCGGCCCCCACTCGTCCTGCGCCGCCTGGCTCGAGGGGCTGTGTGGGGCGGAGGCTGGCGCCGTGCGGGCGCAGAGTGTGGCTGGGGAGGCTGGGCGGCAGGCGGGCACTGTTGGGCCGTGCCGCAGTCGCTAGTCAGCAGGGGTGCGCTGTTCCAAGTAGATCGGATGGAACACTCGCTACCCAAGACAGACGCTCTTCTCTTCTCTCGCCTGCTCTCCTCTGCCCCTCGCCTCTGCCCTTCGCCTCTCCCCCCTCCGCTCCTCTTCCGCGGCCTGGTTTGCCGCCGTCTGTGCCACCCTCTCCCTCTCCCTGCCATCTCCATCCCCGTCCCCATCCTCCTCATCCCCTCGCGCTGGCGCGTTATCCCGTCTCTCTCTCCTCTCCCTCCCCCCCTCCCCCCCATGCTGCGCCTCTTCTGCTGCGTCTTGCTGTCTCTCGCTGCCGCTCGTACCCGCGGCGGCCGCCGGCCCGGCTGCTGTGCACCAGGCCCTCTCCCTCCGCGCCCAGCTGCCCCGCTCGCCCACGTGGGCCAGCCCTACCACTGGGCCCTGGACCCAGCCACCTTTGTCGCTACCGACGGCCGGCCCCTCGTCTTCTCCGTCGCTGGACTGCCTCCGTGGTGCTCGTTCGACAACCGCACCCTGACCTTCACTGGCACCCCGCCACCCCCCCCCGCATCCGCCCGCGTCACCCTCTCCGCCCTTGCCATCGGCAGTGCCGATGGTGTGCTACCCCACTCAGATTCCTTCCAGCTCAAGACACTGCAGGCGCCGGCGCCCACAGTGCAGCACCCGCTGGACCAGCAGCTCCCTTCCCTTCCCTTCGCCCAAGCCTATCCGCACCATTCCTCTCCGACGGGTCGCTGTGGCTGCCGCTTGGCTGGAGCTTCTCGCTCGGCTTCCAAGGCGATTCGTTTGTGTCGCCGACGACGCCACCTCGGTCTACTGGACGGCCCAGGCCGAGGACCATACAGCCCTACCTCCCTGGCTCCACTTTTCCTCCTCGACCTACACATTTTATGGCGTCGCACCCCTCGTCCCCACCACGATCAACGTGACCGTACCGCTTCAAACGTGCCTGGGTACGGTGGCGCGTCAAGCAGCTTTACTCTGGTTGTGGCGGCCCATGTGTTCGGCGGCGGACCGTTGGCCGCCGCCAATGCTACCGTTGGCGCACCGTTCAACTACACGTTGCCCCGTTCTGGATTGGAGCTGGATGGGTCTCCGTCTTCCCTTAACCAATCTATGATCCAGTCCCTCACTGCCAACGCCAATACTTCGGGCCTTTCTTGGCTCGCCTTTGACCCAGCCACTTGGTCCTTCTCCGGCACCCCCCCGCCCAGCACCAATCTCAGCTCCCCGACCAGTTACACCATCCCGGTCGAACTTGCTTGGCCTCGCCTAATGCTACGGCCAGCTTGCAGCAAATCATCAACGTGTACCCAGCGTTGCTCACCACTCCGAGCTTGCCTGACGTCCATGCTACCTCTGGCAGCGATTTCTCATATGACCTTTCTCCCTACTTGACCTCCTCTGCCTCTGCCGTTCCAACTGCGGCAATTCAAGTCGCGACGCAAGGAGGACCGACCTGGCTACACACCAACTCCACCGATGGGCTTCGCTTGGTGGGAACTGTCCCAGCGGATGGAGAAGGGAACAGTACAGTGACGGTCACTGTCTCTCGTCCCGTTGCCGGATTCAATTGGACCAGCACAGCGACAATGAGGCTCCTCGTGGCTCCCAGTTTCCTCCTCTCCTCCTCCTCTCTCTCTTCATCTTCCTCTCCGTCCTCTTCTTCGTCCACATCCTCTTCCCCACCCTTGGGTACTACGGGTCATCGCCGTGCGAACCACCTTGGTCTTGGGTTGGGACTGGGGCTCGGCTTGGGCCTGCCCTTGCTGCTCGCCCTGTTGGCACTACTACTTTGCTGCTGTCGCCGAACACGCAAGGCGGCGGCAGCGTCTCCCCCAGCCGACATGGTGGGTACTTCGGCAGTCCCCGCTTCGGCTAGCAATGTGGCGCTCACAAGCAGTGCTGCCGACATGGCCGGTGGCAAGGGGAGCCGGGGCCGACCTGCAAGGTGCAGCTGGTTCAACGACCCATCACGCTCCTGCCGCCAGCCTGGCGCCTTCTTTGCTGCTGCCCCATGGTCTCGACGCAAAGCGTCTCCTACCGCGTTCTCTTCTCCCGCTGAGAACCCATCTCGAGCGTCGGACGAATCGTTTGGTTCTCCGTTCCACCATCTCTCCACTGGCTCGTTGCCTATTCGGTTCGGTCTTCCGTTTCCCCGACCAGTCTGGCAGGAACAGGCGTCAAGCCGTACCGCACCCACTCTACCACTTTGAGCAACTTCAGCGGCGCTGGCTCCCTGGGTGACCAGGCGACCGTCGCAGCCACCGCAGCCGCCTTCTCGCTGGCGCCGCACGGGATACCCCCACCCCGACGGACTACTCCTACTACGTCCCGGCAGGAACCACGGTGGGCGCTCCCTTGGCAGGCGGGGTTGCGCGACCGCCAACTGACCCCCCTCGACTGCTGATCCGTGGGGCCACCGTCGCCATGGTCGTTCTTCTTCGCTTGCCTCGAGCCTTGCCTTTGGTTCTGACTCTTCGGGCCTGCGCACCCGCCGGCCTATGCCGGTTCCACGCGCGACTCGACCATCATCCCCGCCGCCGCATTCCGGGGACGGGGGAATCCGGCCCAAGGAACTGCGGAAGGTGCCGAAGGCTCGAGTGGTGCGCCCCGAAACCGTCGCCTAGCCCAGCCCTGATTCGTCCTTGTTTGCCGATGGGGCGATGTGGAAGAGGCCATGGCCGATCAGGTGCCAGTGAGGACAAGTGTGCTGAGCTATGTGAACCCGAGCGATGCTCGCCCCGATGCTCATCCCGCGGCAGAACTCTTTCTCCTCACTCGGTGTACAGCCAAGACATGCCCGTACCTACTTCGGCTCCCTCTTCGAATGCTGGGTTATCCCAGGCCCGCTCAGCCAATCCTTTTGGTTCTGCGTTCGTCCCGTCGCCCGACCCAGCATTGACGTTGGGACCCACCGTGGGGAACGACGGAGAGGTTGGGGCTCCCATCTCGGCCTTAGGGGACCGTCTGGGGGTCGGCCGACGGTGACCTCGGACGTTGCCGAAGCACGGGAGATGGACATTTCTCTGGCTCAGGCCGAATTGTTCTTGTCGGATATGCCGTCCAACATGTAGTAGGCTATGCTGGCTTGCCCTTCTCGGCTCCTCTCCAGCTAGTACCCCTTCGTCCTCCTGGGGGGCCAGCTCGCGCTCATATTACCCGGCTCGCTCCGCCCGTCGCACCCACGCCCTCGTCCTTGACGACCGGGAAGCACCGAACACCTTACTTACCCCCCCTGGCTTACCTGGCTCCACTGGGACGAGCGCTCTGGCCTGCTGACCGGCGTCATCCCCGCTTTGGACACAACGGCTCGGATCCCTCTTGCGCTGCTCTCGATCCCTGCGCCCGCGCTGTCCCCATCCCGTCCGTTGGTACCCTGTCGGCACTGCGCACGCCTCGCACAGGATCCACCACAGGCTCGCCCTCTTCTACCTCGGCGGCCACCCCCGCGCACGCACCCGCCGATCCCGCCCCGCCGCTTCTGCCTTTACCTCCTTCTTCGTCCCCTGCCTCCTCTCCCGTTTCGTCCCCGGTCCTTGCCCGTCCCCGCTGGGCCAGGACCGGATATGGTCGCTCGCTTCAACGCTCGAGTTGCGGCCCGGGCCGGACCTAGCGTCGCAGCCGGCCTGGCTCTGGCGTAGCTGTCCCCTAGCTAGTCCACACTGCCCTTTTCTTCCCGCTGTTATCGACGATCGCACTGTGTTTTTTTGGCACTCCTGGCTTTCGAGCCGTGGGGGTGCTGTCGCCACCTCGTCTTCCTTTGCTTATTACTTGCTTGCTTGCTTGTTGTTTTTTTTCCGTGAATGTGAACATGCTTCACTACCGAGCCCCCCCTACTGCCGCCTCCTACTCTACCTCGCCCTGGCCATTGCTGCGGATGCCTCTCATGTTGCTCGAGTCTTGTGTCCGGTGTAGCGGTGCTATGCGTTGCTTGTCCGTGTCTTTCCTCATGTACACATCCTAGTACACATCCTAGGCGTCGTACTCCCGGCTTGGCGATCGTCTGCTTGGCGGGGTATAGACGGCGTGCGGGAGCAGGTAGAGAGAGGCAGGATGACAGCCGGACGGCCGACTGGCGGGTGCGCGCAAGCGCAGCCCACGCCCAGGCGGGGTTCTGGGCCAGGTCTGTGCTCAGCGCTCAATGGGCGTCCGCCTGCGTCCGCGCTGCGCTCAGCCCATCCTCGGCACCGAAACCCCCAGCACTCCCCAGGGGGCGCGTGACGCGCGTGACGGCCGAGGCGTGGGCCAGTGTGATCGTGACGTCACGCGTCATCCCCCCGCCGCCGGCCGCGGCACAGAGGAGGCACGGGGGCAGTGGGAGCCGCGTGGCGGCGGTAGCGCGTATTTACGAGGCGCCAATGTCGGCAGGAGGCATCGGGCAGTTTGTCTGTGCGTCGGCCCCCTTGCAGCTTGGAGCTTGAGTGCTAGTGACTTGAAGCTTGACGCTTGAAGCCGTATCGAGTGGAGGACTGCGCAGCACCTCGTCCCCTAACCTCCGATCCCCCCCTTCTGCCCCTCGGCCGCGCGGGTGCTGCGCATCGCCACCACCCCACACCCCATGACCCTTTCCACCCCCTCCTCCGGCCGCACGGCCGCCGCTGTCTCCACCAGCAACACGGGCCGCAACGCCAAAGAGAGCCGCTGGGCCGGGTGGGCCAACACGGGGTTCGCCAAGAGCATCAAGGTGTCCGACTGGGCTGGCCAGCACGCGAACAACCTCGGCAGCAAGCTCGTCGGTGGCGAACGCTTTTGGCCCACGTCGGGCGACTATGTCCAAGAGATCGAGAAGGCGGTGCGCATCCTCCAGGGATTTACCCGCAGGGCTTTGTCCAGCAGGAAGAGCAGGCCACCTCGGCCGACGACCAGGACCCGAACGCGAAAGAAGTAGAGGAGACCTGGTCGTCGGCCCCGACGGCAAGCCCCTGTCCAAGGAGGATGCCGAAAAACTGCCCCCTTCCGAGACGCGCACCCAAAAGATCAAGAAGAAGATCAAGAAGGTCAACATTGTTCGCAAGGTGTGTTCTTTTCCCTGCCCCAGTTCTGCGCGCTTGCTTGTCCTCCCTGCGCCTGCCCTCCCGCCCGTTCTAACCCTTTTTTGCACCTCAGATCCCTCCCGTCGTTTTGCAGCAAGCTTGTGGCATTGCCATCTACTCGGCTATGCGCACCGGTATTGCCCCCTGGGCGGATCGGGCGGATCGGGCTGGTGATGCAGCGGCTGCCCGACGGATCCTGGAGCGCCCTTCGTTCGTTCAGTCCGCCGCAAAATGTGGCGGTGGGGCTAATGCTGGGGTTTGACGTGTACGATGTGATTCTGCTGATTATGCATCCGCAAGCGATGATTGGTTTCTTGTCGCACAAAGTCACACTCGGTGCCGAGACAGCGGTGGCGGCGGGACCGGTGGGCACAGCGCCTCGATGGACGTGAGTGTCAATGGCGGTGAATGGAACCCAAAGAAGATGCAGCCCATCTTTTCGTATGTGCGCTCGCGCGGCGCGTATGCCGGCGCTGAGGCGATGGCCCAAGCGCTGGTGACCCGGATTGATGAAAACGAACGGGTGTACCATTGGCCTTCGATCACGGGCCGGGATATCCTGACGGGCCGGGTACGCAAGCTGAGGGAGGCCCAGCCATTGTACGATGCCTTGGCCGCCGCCGAGACGGGCAAGCGCAAGCTGCCCAGTCGGACTTGGCCTTGCCTCCGGAGGTGGCTTTGGAACTCAGTGGCGGCCGGGCCGATCCGGCGTCCGGGCAGGGCCAGACCGGACAGACGCCATCAGGGAAACCTCTGGATCTGGATGAAGGCGAGTGCATGCACCTCCCGCCCACCCCAGAGCAGCTTGCGTTGATGGAAAAGTCTGGGGTGAAGGACGAGGAGGACAAGCGGCTTTTGGCCGATTACAGGAGGTGGGTGGGGCTTGCCCGCCCCGCCTCGCCACCCTGAAGCCGTAAAACGCAAGGCGGGAGTCAATCGTACCAGCCTGGCAGCCGCTTCATGGCTCCGGCGCCTCCGCATTCGCATGGGTCTCGCAGATCATCCCACCGGCCCCCTCCTCGCACGCTCTGAGGCCTACCTCCTCCTCCTACCCTCGGAAAAGGGTGCGCTGCCCGACTTGGACGCGGCCCTCCTCCTCCTCTGCCCGGCAGCCACCCCACGGGCCCCTTTGTTCCTCCTTCGGGACCGCCACCTCCTCTGCCCGGCAGTCATCCCACTGGACCCTACGTGCCTCCATCGGACCCCCCGCACTTCTTAGCAACCACCCTTCTGGCCTTGTGGCCGACTCATCCCTCACCGCAAGCTCCTCCCCTACTACTGCAGTGGTACCAGGCGAACAGAAGATCTTCCTGCCTACCCGGACCACGAAGCGACCCAGGTCCTGCCAGAGAAGACCGAGGTCGCCTCGCATGCGACGACGGGGGAGCCTTCGGCGGCGGACGTGAGTCCAGTGATGTCTGGTCCTGCGCAGCATGCGACTCCGTCCCCAGCCCCGGAAGGAGGGGTGACAACCCCCTTGCCTTCCGCTTCGCCCGCCCTGCTCCAGCGACGGTGGATGCGACGCAGATGGCTGCACCGGCGCGCGGCGCGGCAGCTTGCACTTGGGCGGGGCGGAGGACGATGTGGACCTGGACGATGCGGAGGATTGGCAGACGCGGCAAGAAGTGCCGTTTTCGGCCGCTCCGACGCCGGCTCCCTTTGCTTCCCTCGGACCGATGCAGCCCGTCGGAGGAGGAACAACAAGGACAAGGACAGGAACAGGAACATGAGCCGGCCCCAGCGTACGAATCTGTCGCCTCACCCCTCTCTCCCCTTGCAGAGGGGGAAAGAACGGGGCGGTCCCGAGCGCGCCTGCACCGGAGAGTACGGGGAGGAGTGGATTGCTACCCCCCCGTTGTTGCTGACAGGAATGCTACTTCAACTCCTGCGCTGCTACTTCGCCTACCTCTGCCTCTGCCTCTCCTCTGCCTCTGCCCTCTACGCCTTCTCGCCCCTCCCCCCATTCGTCCGCAACGGTCCCTGTCGCGCACCACGCCGCTCGAGCGTCCCGCCGCCTCGTTCGGCCGCACGTCGTCCAGCTTGTCTTCGAAGCACGAGCACGAGCACGAGCAACCGTGAACGGTGAAGGTCCATGGCCGGATACCTGACTGGGCGCGGAATGCCAATGAAGAGTGAACGGTTTTGGTGTTGGCTTTGTACCGTGCCCTGGTGGCGGGACGGTTGGAGATGGGGGTGGGAAAGTCGATCGCGCTGACGTTGATGGCGATCAGTACTTGGTACTCGTGGACAGGACAATGCATTGACTGGGAAGAGAAGAGGGAGAGAGAGATCCGTCGCAGCTGCGCCAGCGCGGTAGATCGCGCGATCAGAGTTGTCGAGAGACATTGGGACTGGTATAGGTAACAGCGGTGCCGTAAATTTCGACGATTCTTGGCATAACTCGTAACCCCTTCCAAGGAAAAGGACCTTGAGGATGATGGTGGGGGACTGTGCCATGCGAAATCGAGACACGACAGTCGCTGTTCAATACTGGCATGGAGAATGGATGGACACGCATCCCAGGGGGGTTCTATCGTACTGTTGTGTCCCGGGTCTTCGCAGGTCAGGCCCCAGGGTTAACATTCATCGCCACAGTTCCAACTATATGCGCGCACCGTTCGTACCCTAATCGGGGAGATGTTGTGTTGCGCATCAGGGAACGGGGGTGACGCGTGACCCGGTTGCGACTCGACTCCGACGCCATGCTGTCCCAAAGGAGCTACGTGAGTGGTATAGCTACGGACACACACACTCTATTCCTCCCACACAGGTTCAAATGAAACACAGATACACTCCTAGACCGAGCCAATTCCAAATCCCTCTGCAGTCCGGCAGACTAGGGAGGGGGGGGGGGGGGTTGATCCACGCTTGATCGTTGTGGTTGAGGCCGTAGGACAAGAAAACCGAGCGAGAAGGCGAGTGAGAAGCAGACAGTGTTCGAAAAGGAGCAAAGCAACTAGGGCGGGCAGGTTCCACAGGTCGCAAACCGTGTATCGTAAGCGTGGTTTGTCCACCTGGGCGCACCGACCCCCCTCCCGCAAAGCGGAAGGGGGACGGGTCAAAGAGCAGGCCAAAAGAATCCAGGGAAAATGGCGAGAAAGACAAGGCGTATGAAAAGGATGAGCATGTCGAAGATCGTATGGGTGGGTCTCAAGGCGCTGGAGAAGGACAGGGACCGGGGGCATGAGCCAAAGGGCTACAATGACTCAAAGTTGACTCCTGCAAGAGGGAGAGAACGTGGTCAGCACACAGTCCGACGCAATGCGGCAACGCGGACTTGCCAAGCGGAAGGGGGGGAAGGAGGGGGGGAGCGTACTCGTTTGAATCGAATCGGAACCAGCGACGGAGGGGTCGTCAAGCCGGACTTGGCGCGCACCCTGGACGACTTGGATGACGCCCTGGGAGGCGAGGGCCAGAGCTGCCGCCCGCACTATGGGCAACGCCGCACGCCAATAGGGGGCATGGGCAAGGCGGCGGAGCGCATATGCCGTACCAGCCGCTCTTCTCGCCCTTCTTCCTCCCGACCGGCCGACGTCGAGCTCTCCTGGACACCCGACGCTCGCGATTCCACGCGCGAACCGGAGCCCGAGCCAGACCCCGAGCCTGAGCCCGAACCGGGCGAGTCGAGCGCCCAGCAGCGCATCGCTCTGCTCGTTGCCACTCACCGTGGTGGGCACCGACGTTGGCGTGCCTCGCGCCAACGAGTGCATCGAGGTGGAAACGAGCTGGGCTGGACAGAGCCAGAAGAACGACTGCTATCGTTGTTCGAGTTGGACGATCCTTCTTCCCCTGAGCCCGACGAGCCCGATCCGCCGCCCCCGGATCCAGGCCCCGACCCCAGACCAGACCCAGATCCAGATCCAGATCCAGACCCAGACCCAGACCCAGACCCGGAGGCAGAGGCAGAGGCAGACACGTATACGGTCGAGTTGGAGCTGCCGCTCGGGCCGGCGGGCGAGGCAGGTAGGCCAAGGTAGAGTCATTGTAGTTCGCTTTGGCGGGATGGATGGCGGTGCAGAAGCGAAGCATGGGGCGGGAGAGCGCGGGAATGATGTGGGCAGGGCATAGCGCGTACAGAGGCAGGAGGAGGCAGTTCGTGGTGGGAATCCAGCGGGCGAACCATATGGTAGTCTGTCGCGGCCGGCGCGGCACCTTGCTGCGTGGCAGCTTGGTGGCGCGACAGGCCGAGGCCCGAAGCAGAAGGAGCGCGCGAAGCAAGTGGCACAGAAGCGGCTGCCCCACCTGCTCCGTACCCGACTCATGCTCCGAATCTTGATCCGACACATTGCCCGAGTCACCAGCCTCGTCGGACCGCGCCGTGCCTCATCCGCCGCCTCCGCACGGCACGGAGCACATCGGGGGCATACATGTACCCATACTCTCCTCCCCCCAGGCTCGGAGGAGAGGAGGCAGAAGCGCACGCATACGGCGGCGATGGTTGTTCTCCCATCGTCGGCGCATTCGGTTGGGTTCCCCGTACGCAAGGGCAGCGCCCGCTGCACCATCCGAATAAGGCACCGCCGACTGGCCATCCGTATCCGTTGTATCCGTCGAATCAGCCGAATCCGTGCCATCCGTCCCAGGCGGCGCGGCATGCGCATTGGAAGGCGAAGCGGCGCGACAAGCACGGTGGTTTAAGGTGGCGGGCGCTGAGGCGGGTGCAGAAGGAACCATTGGAGGAGAAGAGGAGCCGGAGGAGCCTCCCGATCCAGACGTGGAAACGGAGACCGCCGACCCACCCGAGCCAGCGGCCAAACTGCTACCGGTCGAATGCGCGCCACCCGAACCCAAGCCCGACCGAGGCGCCGGGCTGGGTCCCGACGACGACGGGTCGGACCGGCGAGGCACATTGCTGCTCGGGCTGCCTCTCGCACCGTGAGGAGGCATGCCGCGCCACGTCCGAAGGGCAAACACTGCACCAGGACTACGCCGCAGCAACGCTTGGATGGCCATCTTCACATCCTCCTGCGACGGAATCGAAATTTCCTCCACAGGCGGCCACACGTATTCGGGAGGCGCACGGAACGTACGAGGATCGGCCGACGGTGACGGTTCTGCACTATCAGTTGGAGCCGAACGGCGAAGTGGAGATATGCGCTTGGCAGGAGAGGCAGCTGAGCCTGAGCCCGAGCCTGAGCCGGCTGAGCCAGAAGTTGGAGTATACGAGCGACAGGAAACACGGGCAGCCGATGAGAAGGAGCCGGGCCGTGTAGCGGCGGACCTGAGGACGAGCACCAGTGTCCCGTTCGGGTGCAGGCTGATTGGAGGGGAAGTCGCGCAGGCGACGAGGGGGACGCGTGCGGTGGCGTTGGGGCCACGCGCTTGGGTCGAGGAGGGGTAGTGAATTGAGGTTGGTACGAGTGGGAAACGAAGAGGAAGGGTGGTGGGCGGCAGTAGTAGGAGACGTGGTTACCGCCCTCGCATTAGGTCGGGCGCGCTTGCTGTGGCAGAGCGAGATGCGGATGTCGGGGGCGGGGGCGGGGCCGGTCTCGAGCGGTGACTGCGGGTGCGACGGTTGCGTGGGCGTTGGTTGACCCGGGCGGCAGAGGAAGATGTTAGGGGCGGGGCGGGGAAAGAAGGGCGCTG
>RSEE01000217.1:0-12435 GCA_003971905.1 Moniliella sp. 'wahieum'
TAACCCTAACCCTAACCCTAACCCTAGAATTAGGGGGTAGAGAGTAGCGGAGAGGAGGGAGTGGAAGAGATGGAAGATTAAGAGCTACGACGCCCGAGGCTTCTAGACGGAACGCTTCTGCCCGAGCCCAACTGGCTGTGCTAGCTGCTGGAGCGAAGTGGATGGGTGCGCCAGAATCCGGCTATGCCATTGGCACCCTCCTTTACTAGTGTCCCAACAAGCTACAGCCATCCTTGGCCTCTCCTCTCGTCCATGCCCAACCGTTCACCTCCCCACCGTGTCATCACTCCATCCAGAGGTACCCTTTTCCGCCCTCTCTATACTTCGTGCGAATACCGCTTGGACGTATACTAAGCAATCGTTGAGGAACTGCTGTGTGCATCCCGAACCGTTCACCCTATAAAGCATACATAGACATTCACATTCACTAACTGTCATCGCTCCGCATTGGCTGCTACCCTTTCTCAACAGTTCCTCCCGCGCTAGTCCTATGCAGCCTTCACTACACTTCCAATTATTGTGCCCCAGCCACAGTATCAAAAATGTAACAGCAGCTATACGCCGCTTTCCTGAGGAACCGACGGAAGGGGGAAAGGTCCGGGAGTAAGAACAGTATATATATTGGGGGGACAGCCGATCTCAGAGGAAAAGTGGTGTGGCTAGCGTGGCGAGTTCTCATCAGAATCATTACAGTTGTACATCCTCAGGTTCCTGCAAGAGAGACCCAGGAGGTGTGAGAAGAGACAGGGGTGGTGAGACAGCAAAATGGTCGGACGAACCAAGCAGAGTACGAGCCAGAGGTGATATCTGAAAAGGGATATACTGTGGTGCATAGAATAGTAGTACTTCACACTATCTCTCCCCTAGCACACGATGCGTCAGAGCCCAAATAGCGGTACAAAGGCCCCTTGCGCCCCCTGCGACAAAGGGAATATGTATCGCAGTGCCGCCAATTGGACAAAGAAGTTCGAACGGAAAAATGGAGCACAGACTGTGAAAAAACAAGGGGTTAGTACTATTTTTGGTAGTCTTCTTGTTTTTGTTGAAAATGGATACGCACACAAGGGGGCCACTGCCACTAAGAATGCGTGGAGCATCAGAAAGGCTGCCCAAGTTGGGATCTTGGCGTTGAGATGAGGATAATTGTGCTTGAACCAGGCAGCCAAAACACTATATGATAGGGCCCGTGTTGGGATCAGTGACTCAAGCTCAGTCATATAGGGGGGTCAATGTACGTACGCAGCAAGGCCATTGATCACGAAGAAGGAAAAGTTCTCGAGCTCGCTGATGCCGAAGGTGAAATAGATCATGTACTCATGAAGGATACCCGAGATGACAAAAACAGCCATGGCAGCCAACGCTTTCCTGTGGAAAGGCTTGCTCCCACCTGCATGCCTGGCAGTATCGATAGAGACTGCAGATCCACGGGGCTGCATGATCAGTCCCTTGGCCATAAAATGGGTGTCCTGTACATCAATCCCATTCATTTTGCGCATATCATCCCTCTCAGTATCGGCAGTTAGACGGGTATGAGAAGTATTGCCCTTCGTCTTGCTATGCGTCGTCCCCGTCGTCATATTAGAAAAAATTACGCGATGGAGAGTGACGGTGATGGGCTTGTTCCAGGCGGACCAAAAACGTTGGATGGAGGTGGCCTTGATGACCGAGTCAAACATGGGCGCCATCTCCACATTGAGTAAAATGCTCAGCAGGCCGAGGAACCCGTGACCAAGCAAAGCCAGCATGACGAGAAAGTCAACTCCAAGCAAATATGAGTAGAGGTGGTAGGCGAGCTTGGGCATCTGAGCAACCATCTCCTTGGTTGGGACAAAGTAGAGCAAGCCCTCAAACAGAATGAAAAATTGAAGGACAGCCAGGGGGAGGGCCTTCAGGCCCTCCCAACGAGCGTTGCGTACTCTCCCTTCGATCTTCTCTCGCTTGATCAGATCGGCCTCCTCTTTGGGGAATGCCCAAAGGTGTGCCATGAACCTCCGAAAGGACCACGAGCAGACCTCATCAACAGGACGAAGGACAAACACATCCCAAGAAAGCAAAGCCGAACGAAACCCCAAACCTGGCGGCAATATATCCAGAACCATCACACCTGACCGACTGCGGCATATGGGCCATAAAAGAAACGATAGCATAAAGGTAAGTGCAAGGCCCATTCGCAGGGAGCGACTCTCTACCGCCTTGATGGCAATATTGGCTGGGCGGCACCCAGGGACCAGAAGATGGTAGGACGCATAACACGGCTGCGGGGTTTTTCTAGGATAAACCCGAGTTCCCGGCACACGTAGCGTTAAAGCCACGTATGATCACGGTAGCGTGAGCGCCATTTTTCCATTCTCTCTATAATAGATGCTTAGCTTAACCTTGTGCATTTGCGCTAGGGGTATACCTGCGAAATTCGTTTCTGATTGAATCCTAAAAATCCACACCACTCTCTATTCCCACGTTATAGGGGCCGCGACAAATGGTTCCTATTCCAAGTGTTCCAAGTGGGTTTTTTCGTTCGATCAAATGCATTTTTTAGGTATCTTTTGGGTGGGTTAGCGTGTCCATTCTGACCTGCGGCCACATCAACTTTCGCCATCGCGGCCTTAAACGTTGCTTCAAACCTGATGCCCCTTCAGCAGCCAGGACCACACATCCACCATCTTTCGTGTGGCCACCTTCTCCTCCACAGCAATGGGTTAGGTTAGGGGCAAGTAATAACCAGTGTAAGCATAGAAACGTACCGCCAATAAATCGAAAATGCGACGACGCATGGTCGACCAAGTCGGCTTTAGGAACCGTCAACAGAACTTGGACAAACTTTTTGTCGCATATGGGCCAGGTGTCCCGGGTCAAAATTGACCTCTTCGAAACCTCGAGGGGAACAAGCCTGTTGCCGACGGAAAACCAGAACTTAAATCCTTGTTGTTAGCCGATCCTGCTCTCGCGGTGCAGACAAACCCATCCCACGCCCCTTTGTACCATTTCCGTCGGTGGCGATCCCTTCATACAAAGAGAAAATGTCAGTACAGTACAAGGTAATCCTGGGGTGCGCAGCGAGAGCTGATGGTCCTGACCTTTTGTGCTCCAGCAAGCGATCGAAATACTGGGGTGGGTTGGACATGGGAAAGCTGCTGGCCAGCGATTCCTGCTTCGCATTGTTTGACAAAAAGAGCACCCGAAGAGTCTTGATCTCGCATAGACTTTCCTCGCTGAAAGCCGCCACTGGCACCACCTGCGCCACCAATGCCCCAGCCAGCCTCACCTTGACCACCGATGCGATAAGAGGGGGAAAGCCAGCAAATTCGTCCTGATTAACGAAACTCTCTTCGTCAGCGTCCATTGTGCGGGGGTTAAAGGTGTCAGCGTCAAGATCCAGCGCATCTTCATCGTTGTTCGTCGTCGTCGTGTGCTGGTTCGATTGACCCCGCATAATCATTTTACGAACAAACACGGGAATCAGGGGGGGAAGAGGGACAACAACGTAACTCTCGGTTCGTACTCCTTTCTTCCCTCTGCGCCGTCGGAGTCGCCGTCGGAATCGCCGTCGGAATCGCTGTTGACCCCACTGGTGCCACCAGATGGTTCTTCAGGGGACGGTTCGTCACCTTCGAAAGCAGTCTCCACCACGGGCTCCGGCTCAGGGTTGATAAGAAGTCGTGTGTCCCTCGGCCGGCGAGCAGCGTTGTTGGTCCGCGATGCCTGGGACGTCCTGGTGGTGCGGGAGGGGGGCATTGTAGAGTGGCAGTACTGGCTCAACAGAAAGATGGTGGCGGGGAAGGTGGTGGGGGGAGGGCATGCAGTTCGCGTAAAGGGGATGCGGCTGTGGTCGCTTCATCCCCAGGGGCCGTACAAGGATCGAGCTGAGATTTGCGGAGCGAGATTTGACCGTACCACCTCAAATTGAGGCCTGGGGGCGCTGTTTCGTCGATCATCACCCCCAAAAAGAAGGTGGAATGGGTGATTAAAACACAGAGCCAGTCCGGCGCCCGCTGAGTTACCCAGTGCTCCATATTCAATGTCACATGTCAGGCGCCACATCACTGTGGAGCCCCGCTGGAGTGTGTCCCGCGCGCGCCGAGTTACCCAGTGCTCAATATTCAATGTCAGGTGCCACATCACGGTGGAGCCCAGCTGCCTGGGTGCCACAGCATGCTGTGCTGTCCTGCGGCGTGGGGCCACCGAGGCCGCTGAGGGGCAGGGTCACTCGCGCGAAGAAAATATTGTCATGCAACTAGTGCAACATGTAGTGACCCAGTGGCCGTTCATCGATCATCGACCATCTCGCTCTCGTCGCCTGTCGCGCGTCCCGCTTGTCGAAATAAGCTCTGTAACAAGTTGAATGAGTACGCGCTGAGAAGGTCATAGCGTGCCAGCGGAGAACTAGGCAACCGGACAGTTCGAGCGCACTTCCCGACACACCTGTCAGCGTGATCACGTAGAATAAACCCCATGGTTGCATGTGGTTTACGTACCCACTCTGTTATTGACACCGGCTCTCCCCTTTCTATCTACCAGTCCGCCTAGGACTCCTCTGAATGACACACCTCCATCTTCCCCATCTCTTACTACTCTTAGCAACACCTGTTCACCTAGCGAAGGAACTCTCCTACAGAGACACCATCACCACCTGTTGGTGACTCCCTACTCCATCAAGGTGTGCTGTCCAAGGACCCCCCCCCCCCCCCCCCCCCCCCCCGCTACGCTTGAGGTCCATCTACAGGCGCGTCAAGAATCCACCGGGCACGCAAGGGCCAAGACACAACAGACGAGGGACCAGCTTCATACCAGGGCACCACTATTGATGCCTTGCAGAGTTTCCCCCCTTTCCAAAGTCGTGTTGCACGCGTCGCAACACGACGGGCAAATGGACACAACTCCACCAGCCACGACATTATTCACGTCCTCTTGCGCAAAGAAGTAATCCAACACTGCCTGACCCCTGGTTTCGCCTTAACTCCATGGCAAAAGGAAACAAGATGGTGCAATTGCCTCGCCCCCGATGCGCCGAATCTGATCGCTCAATGCTTGGCTGATATCAGGGCCAAAATAACGTGCGGTACGCCCCCTCAGCAAAACAGTTGGCGATTCATTGGTTGCTCGAGGCTAACCATGCACGCATTGCCTGACAGGATATGTTACCTCCAAAAGCCATCTTCATCAACCAAATCTTGGTTTGAATCGGTACTATTAGGCATGTTGCGCATCTCAAGCATGTCCTGGTGGAGTACGCATTGAAAACCCCTCCAAAGGGCCATAGCAACCTCAATTTGCGTCCGGGACAAGCGAGCACAGAGCAGCGCGATGCCGAAACACTGGCGCAAGTGATTGCTCAACGCCGCCAGGCTGCTGTGGGTGCTGCTCCTTCAGCATACCTTCAAGAGGGCGCGAGACGGCGTAGGCCCATTACGCGGACCATTCGCCCATCCCAAGCATCTGTTTTGGATGCTACCCAAACGAGGATGAAGAGTCTCAATACGAATGCCGCATCAACTGTGAAGCAGGTGTATGAACCACCAGCGACGAAGACAAAACTCTCTCTCTTGGGTATGTAGTCGAGCACTGGAACGCCAGTGGCGTTGATATACTAGTAGCCAGCATGCAACCTACAGTAATAGTGGAGGAGATGTCTGCCTTGTTCGCCTTCGACCCTTTTGGTTTGTGCTTTCGCAGCGGAGACTCTGTGATCCTACAGCTCCTATCGCGGCTCGATAGCGTAGTGGTAACGCGTCCCTGACCTATCGGCGATGTCATGGGTTCGATTCCCATTCGAGCCTCTCTTTCCTCACTATTTCCTCCTGGCTCTGCCTTCTCACTCTGGATATTTCCAAGTGGAGGTACTATACCGGCAAATAGATGAATGCTACGGCGCCGATTCTGGGAAAACACTAAAGGAAGTTTATATATGCCCCATAGGAAAGCAACGTGCTTTAACCCTAAGACGCAGAACATGGAAATTTATTAGACAAAGTCCGCAGCCGTGAAGAGAGCACAGACGTCGACATGACAAAGTAGAAAATGCTTCGTGCTGCGGCCCCTGCTTCGTTGAGAGGAAAGGGGGGAATGTCGATCATCTGGATGGTCGGCGCCAGGTATGTCCATAAGGCCAGAAATGGATCGCAAGTAAGAGAGAGGCCCAGCTTGGTTCCCAAGTACGAGCCGGTGAGTGTAGACGACAAGGCGCCTAGGTCCGGGGAGGGCACTTGCGAATAGGTGTCAAGCATTGTCAGCAGGCGAAGGTAAAAGAACAACGGGTGGAGAGATGGTGGCGTCGAGAAGTAGACGTAGTTAATTGGGTGTGTAGTGCGCCTCTCAGTCCCAGCAAAGAGGAGCTAACAATAAATATTGGCATTAATATATTACTATAGTTGGAGTAGGGTAAAGCTTAAATGGCTGTGAATTGCCCTGATTATACTCTACCACATGTGCATCGAAGTAAAAGGGGATGCGCAAGTGTAAACGGCTCAGCGCTCACTATTGGCTGACGGCATAGGGGCTCTGTCTTGCTTAAAGGTGATGTGGCCCAGCCACCCCAAGCGAAAACGCGAGCCCCCACGATCGAATCCTAGCCAGGGATCGATGAAACAAAGCAGAAGAACAGGAAAAGGGAGTAGACACTTCAATCATGAGATGAAAAGAAGTTGGAAATGGGAGCGAGACTAGTTGGAAAACTGGGTATATGGTATAGTCAATCCATGTCTTCAACCAGTTCTTTTCGAGAATGCTTAAGTCCATCCTCGTTTACTGGCGCTGAGCGAATGGCCGTCCCCGACTGCCCCACCACTAAAAGCCATCAACCCCACCAAGCCTTCCGACGATATGCGGCACACACGTTGATCCGATCCACTTGCGCGTATTGCCCAAATCGACCGCGGTGTGAAGAAGGGCTGCGCACTCCCATGCAGAAAGAACATGTGGGAAGCTACTTTTGCAGTCAACGTGGGCTAGGGAGCTGCCTCCACATCAAACCTACTTATGTGGTGGACTTGGTCTCATTCCATTTGGCAGGGAGCCCAACGAAGATTACACAGGGAAATCGACTGACGAACCGTAACGGATAATCATGTTCAACGTTCACGATATACAGTTCACTGTTGAGAGCATCTCGAGGGAGACAAGGCGTAATGCACCCTTGGGCCAACAGTTGACAACGTGTTGTCACAGGGCACTCCGATCATGTCCGGACGCTGAGCGCTGAGTGAAAAGAGAAACAACCAATGTCCAAAGCCAGATAGCCGCGCTGGATCATGCGGTGGATCCATGCAGCGCGCAGCGGGGTCGAGGCATGAGGGGGTTGATGGAGCATTCGGGCGCCAAAAAGAAACTGATGTGTGTCGTATCCAAAGATGTGCAAGTGAGGGTGATTCATTCAGCCGGATGAGAGACCTGAACAGCATCATGATGCATGTGTTAGGGACGAAGACACCACAGGGGAGAAGCATCAGGCCAACTAAGCGCGTCGCGGTGTGCTGTGAGCATGCAGGCTCTTTCTCTTGTAGCACATCTGCCACCACGGCACAGTTTTTGGAGCGCACACCAAACACGGGCACCACGCTCCGACGGGCGTCCGAGGTGTGATGTCTGATGCCTCACACACAACACACGCCGGCCAGGTCGTCGCAGGCGGACACCGAGATGGCACGGGAGCGTTACAGGGGGCATCGCGTGTGGTGGGGACATGGGTGGCTGATAGTCGATAGCATGTGACATGTGACATGTGATGTGTCCTGGCACGTGGAAGGCGGCCGGCCACCCGTGGGAGCGCAGGGAGTGGGCGGGACGCGCGCCGGCGGGTGGGGGGCGTACGTACGTGCGGGGTCCATATTCAATATTCAATGGGCAGCGCAGCGGGGCACTCGCATGTCGCATGTCGCACGTCCCATGTGACATGTGACAACACAAGCGGCCCGTCACGTGACGCGCAGGCAGGGCCGGCGGGCTGCCAGGGGCACCCCAGGGACACACGACTATCGGGCGGCGATAGTGCATGCAGGCACAGGCGGCAGCCGCCTAATCAAATAAGCTACGCGCTAAGCCGGAGCGCTAAGCGAGCCACGCTCGCCCCCTGCCTGCGCGACACACTCGCCCCGTGCTGCGCCCCCAATCAATAATCTCCCGATCTAGAACGCAGGCTGCTCCGCTGCGCCTCCTCTGGCCTCATTGGGGCGGCCATTGGGAGGGCCATTGCCACTGCCATTGCGAGTGTCCTTGCCATTACCACGGCCACTGCCAAAGCCACCCCCCCACCACCACACCACCCATGGCCGTCAGCGTCGACGTCCACGCCATGTCGCCCCCCGTGCCCCCCATCCCCTGCCCGCGCGGGGCAAGCCCCTCAACGTCTCCCTCCCGCGCCTCGCCAGCTCGCCCCCGCACCCGCCCCGCGTCGCCTCGCCCCCGCTCGTCGCTGTCTTCCGCCCGCGCGACCCCTCCGCCGCATCCCGCCCGCCCGACGCCGCCCCTCGGCCTCCTGCCCGCCCTGCCGCCCGCCGCCCCGCCACCCGCTGGCCCTGCCCCTCCCCGCCCCCTCCGCCCCCGCCATCCCCGCCCGCCACGCGCACACCCTCCCTCCGCCCTCCCGACCGTTCCCAGCCCCCCGCTCCCCCTCGGACCCGGCACAAGCCCCCGCCGCTCGGCTGCACCTCCTTCCCGTGCCCGCCTCCCGCCGCTCTCCTCGCCCCCCATCGCCTGCCCAGACGCCACCCCGCTCGACTGCTCCACCTCGGCTCCCCAGCAGGCTGGCCCGCTCGCCAGCACAGTGAGCCTGCCTTCGCCCTCGGCGGAGATCGCGCCAGAACAGCCGCCCCTCACGTCGGCCAGAAGGGCAAGGCACCTGCCGAGGGCCCGGCCTCCCGGCCCCCAGCTCCCGCCGCGCCGTCCACCAGCGACAGCTACCCACCGCCGCCGCCCTTGAAACTGGGCACTACCACTCTCACCCCCTGCAGCGAGACGCCACCGATTTTTCCTCCGGGCCCAGTCTGCCGCATCGTACGCCGAGGCGCTGACCGCATGTGCCTCGTACAGCGACTCCTTCTACGCTGCTGTTCTCCGCGCTGGTCTCGAGCAGTTTGACTGCCACGGCGACCCGCTCGACATGGCCATGCGTCGTTTCTTCCTTCAGGTGCCACTGCCGCCGGAAGCGCAGCAGATCGATCGCATGCTCGACAACTTTGCACGCCGGTACCAGGCGTGCAATCCGGATATCTTTGACAATCCTGGTTCGTCTCCCCCCCCGCCCCTCCCCGCGTTGTGACACGGACAATGCTGACCCCTGCTGCGCTGGCGCAGATCACCCTTACATTTTGGCCATGTCAATCATGCTCCTGAACACTGACCACTTCAACAAAAAACTCAAGGCGCACATGTCCAAGGCAGACTACGTCAAAACACGGCCGGCACGGTACAGTTGGTTCAAGCCACCGAAATACTGGAGTACTTTTACGATAATGTCACTTGCTTTCCCTTGTGTATGGCGACATGTTGGGCAAGATGAAAGGAAAAGTGGATCCCTACGCACTTCTGCCCGGAGGCAGGTACAGCTGCTGGCACAGGACACTGCGAATCTTTACTCTTCGCTCTCCGTTCCACATGGGGCTGGACTACAGCCAAGTGGACGCAACCCGCATCCTACGATACTTTCAGGATGCCCCAACGGTTTGCACCATGACCCACCTTCCTTTTTCTGTCGCGGGTGCGGGCGCAGGTGGGGGCGCACGGGCAGTGGTGGACATTGGGATGCAGGCGCGCCTGTGGTCCAGGCCATGCGGATCACCAAGTTGGATGTGGTGCATGGCAGAGAGGAGCTTCGGGACAAGCGCTACTGGTCTGCGCAGGGAAGGGCCCGTCGCTGGGGACTGTTGCTGACCAGTGCGCAACTGCTTGTGTTTAAGGACCCGACCTATGCCGACGTGCTCCTCCAACAACTCGTCAAAATGAAGGAAGATCCGGCGCAGGAGATGCGGTGCCCGGGTTTGCCCCGGATTTGCACCTCTCCCTCGCCGACGCGATTGCGTACTGCGACGAGGAGACCGACCGATTCCACATGCCTTCAAAGTCCGGCATGAAGTTCCACACATGGGCGGGCGCACGTTTGTGTTGCAAACCTCCTCGGACGCTGACCGGGTCGATTGGATCTCAAGATCAACTTTTGCGCAACGCTGCGTGGGCTGGCATGGGCCGGGTGGATGCCATGACAGCGGCCGAGGGGTACGCCCTAAGCATCTCAAGGGCAAAGGGAACAAACGCAACAGCGTGGCCAGCGCAGGGAGCCGAACGAGCCGGGCCAGCTGGGCCCCGCGCCTTCCAGCGCGAGTGGGTCGAGCGAGCGCGACGCCGAGGGTGGAGTCGCGGCTGGGAGAGCAAGCTGGCCGCCACCAACGACGACATGGACGCGGCCATGCGGCGTTGGTGTCATGCTGCGGGCCGCACGACATACAGCGTGTTGACGCCCCTGCAGAAGAGCACAAAGGAACGGTTGATGGCGACGGCGGGCCAGCTCGCGTCCCAGTGACTGAGCTGCATCTCGACGTGCTCAAGGCCCAGATCCGTCGGCGGTGCTGCTCCTGCCGGTGGAGGTGCGCCCGCGGGTGTCGCGTTCAGCCGACTGGCGCAGCTGCATGCGTTCTCTTTTCGCCCGCCGTCGGCCGAGCGGGAGAGAGACGGTGCGCCGCGCGTTCGACCGCTCGGCTGCCTCCAGCATCACGCCCATGCACCTGGGGCCACCCACGCCGGGACCAGCTGGGCAGCGTCTCGTCGATTACCACTGCTGCCACCGCGCCAACGAGCGCGTCTAGTCCACCCGGCCGCCCGGTTCGCTGGCAGCAGCACCTGCGGCTCATCCCCTCCCTTCTTTGGACGCCGACGAGAAACGCATGGCGGCCGCCCGCACGAACGGGAACTGTCGCTGTCCCAGCAGCTGATGCAAGTCCACTTTTCTCCCGCCCTCCGCGTCCGTTGGCAGCCCTCTGGCTCCACCCTTCCTCCATCCCTTCGCCCACCCCATCGGCGCTTTCACAACGCCCACGGCTCCGCTCCGTCGCGGACGCGCTTGCAGGCACCAAGGAGTTGGCGCGTGTGTTCAGCACTGCTTCCAAGCCCACCCCCGTCTCCGCTCCCGCCCCGAGCACCATCGACCGCCGTCTCTCCACTCAGTGACAACATCGGCTCGGGATCCGCTGAGGTGCACGACGTGTATCGCCAAATCATGTCGTCCGCTCGGGCGGCGGCCGAGGACGCAAATAGGCGATCCTGGTGCGAGCTCAACCGAGCGTTTCCTTTCTCGAGTCCCTTACCACACGGGTGTCTGGACCGTCGCGGCCCCTCCTCATCTCCCAGCCACGCCCCTCTCCACCTTCAATTCTCCCCCCATCCCACGCCCATTTCGCATCCCTCTCGCCTCCCCTTGCTACTTGGACTGTAGATATGTTTGGTCTTTGGAATAGTTAGTTTGACACATCCATCTCTCTCAATCGCACTCTCATTTTGGTCGGAGCAGACCTTGGAGCATATCAAACGAGTTGCCATCCGGCATGAGATGATAAAGCCCGAGTCCCCCATGCGGCCGGATCGACGCTGCGGACGGGACTGGTGAGAGGGACGGTGCGCAAGAGGCCAAAGTCGCTCGTGATGCCCACGATGCGCACGCGCTCTTGCGTTTCGCCGGCCAAGGCGACCTCCTGGTCCGAGTGACCCATGCTGTGGTACAGCGGCGAAGGGGGCAAAGCCGGGCGAGAAACACGTCGAGCAAATGCTCCATCGTAGCCAGGTACGCGGCCAGGACCTGCTTTCCCGGAGCGGGGGCAAGGTGGCGCCGGTCGCATTGGCTTCGTCGACCAAGGTGGAGGCAGGTGGTCGGCCGGGTATTGTGCACATTGACACGCATCCGACCACGAGGCGCATTTCCTGGTCTACAATGTGCGACGTGACCAGCACGCCGGCAACTTGGCGTACCGTTTTCCACCGCGTTCCCACCCGTCCTCGCGCTCGCGCGCAATCGGCATACACGTCGTTGGGCCACTTGATCTTCACCTTATCCTGCAGCGCGGCGTATCCCGGGCCGAGGAAGGAGAGTGCGTGGACCAAGGCGAGGTGGGAGAGGTACTGAATGAAAACACTGCTCGGCGCTTGGGACACGGGCAGAACTAGCACATAGCTGAACTGCAGACAGCCGCGAGGCGAGATCCACCGGTTGCCCCCGCGGCCCGGCCAGCAATTTGGTGCGTGGCGACGACGATGTGCGGAGGGCACGGCGCGCAAGAGCGGTAGGTTTCTAGGGGGGGGGGTCAGCACGAGCAGGGCCAGAGGCGGGATGGGGGGGGAGCAAGGGAGTACGAATCAAGCATGGTCTGGGTGTGGGTGGACGACTTGGCCATAGATCAACGACGGGGCCAATGGCCCGCTCCGGGGTGGGTTGAATGGTCAAAGGGGGGGGACGAGGGG
>RSEE01000218.1:0-10661 GCA_003971905.1 Moniliella sp. 'wahieum'
GAGTGGGGGGCAGAGCCGGGGCCGGGGCCACGTGGAGGTGGAGGTGGAGGTGGAGGTGGAGGTGGAGGTGGAGGTGGAAGAGGAAGAGAAACAAAAGGGAGGATGGGTGGCGGGGGTCGTTTACCGCCTGGCCGCTAATCAGCGGTGCTTGGTGCGGTGCTTTTGCTGGGGTAACCGCTAAGCTTAGCGGTACCGCTTAAGCCTGCACGTCTCGCCCCCCCCCCAGGCCGCACGCGGCGTTCCGCGGTGCCGGGCGGAAGGATGGCGAATGGCGAATGGTAAATCAGCGCGGGGGGTCGGTGCAACACGAGGGGCTGGGGCATGGAGGAGCGGGACGGAATACCGGAATAACCCAATAACCACCCACGTACGATGTGCATCTCGAGCTACTGCCGTCGTTGCGGTCGTATACCGTGCTGGAAAGCAATGTGGGTGGGGAGTGCCATTTGCGCTACGGACAGAACCATGTACTGCGCTGTTGACATCCGTCCTAGGACCGCGCGGACCCTGAGTCACGTGAGTCAGCTTTCATTCCTTCCGAGCTCGCACCAGTCTTCTGGACGAGTCAGTCGCAGAAGCTTCTTAGTCCAATACGACGTTCAGTGCTCACATTCTGTGGTAGTAGCGAGGCCGACAGAGTTACATCCTTATCTGCTCATCCCTGAGCTGGCCAAAACTACACCCACAACCATGGGCGCCAACGCTAACACCGATCTCTCGGTCAGCGACACCACAATGGTGAACAAGCGCGATTACTGGACACCAACCGGTCGCGATCCGCCACCGATTGGCACCGACAACGAGGAACTCATGATGCTTTGCGCCGAAGCGCACCTGTGGTTCAAGAAGACGAACGACATCGATGTCGTTAAAGAGAATCAACAGAGCTATACACGACAGAGCCGAGTGGCTTGGATGGAAGGACGAACCTACGTCTATCACGACAAACTGGGTTCGACGGGCTACGAATTTTGTGGTGCAAAACATCCACCAAATGGAAACTCAACCCAACGCAACTTTGGGGGCACCTACAGGCGCAGCCTCGCGACCCGAGTACGACCTTTACAGATCACTACGCGAGTCTCCCACCAAGAATATCAAGTGGCCTGATCTGAACAAAGACCCGTCCGCCTACAGCGCTTGGGAAGACGAATTTCTCTTCGCGATAACAGATGCCCACCCCCACGCAAGCGACGTCGTCCAGAATGGTCGCAGCTCCCGCTACTTCACCGAGGACCTCGACAGACGCTTGCACAACCTTCTTAGGGAAGCCATGCCGTCAACCCTCTTCCGGACGATCCGCACCCACCACGAAATATCATGCACCCAGGACACGCTGAACATGCTGCGTCAGCGGTATGGATATACGCCTACCGCAAACAGAGGGCCTCTACTCATTCGCTACTTTTCGGCCGACCAAGGAAACCGATCGGGTCGAGACTACCTCGACTACATGGAAGAGATCAGTGCAAGCCTGACGCGAGCGGGCATCCCACTTACGGAAGAGCAGGAACGCACTGGGATCCTACTCGGCTTACGCGACATGAGCATTCGCCAGCGTGAAGAGCGCTCGAGTCTAGACAAGTTACGGCAGGCCGTGATGGACATACCAGCCGCCACGTATCCCGGTGGAGAAAGGAAGAGAAACGGAGGCAAGCCGGTCAACGGAGGAACGCCTTGGACTCGACCCGACAGCGGGGGACGACCCACCAGCGGGGGAAAAAACTCCAGCGGGGGCAAAGCCGGCGACGACAACCTCGCGGACACAAAGACCAAGGGGCAAGACCGCACCAACCAACCCTGGCGCAGCGCGACGTCTAATAAACCTGTTGTCCCTCCGCGCAACCCAGGCCGAGCCAACGCTCACGTCGCTCAGAGAGCGAGCTCTCCCGAGTCTGAAGTGATTGACGTTGATGCGGGCACAGCTGACTACTAGGAACTCGGGGGCGAAATGCGAATCATCCGGGCATTATATGACAGTGGGGCATTCCCATCCATTTGGAAAGACAAATCCGTCTTCACATCCATGACCCCTTGCGACGACGAGATAGAGGTTGCTAACGGGACACATGTAAAGGCGGAAGGACGAGGCACGGCCACAATCCGTATCCGATGCTTAGGAGGACACCAAATGGAGATAAAACTCCCCAACAGCCTATACATGCCCCGTTTCAGCCGAAATCTCGTCAGTGTAGCACACCTGTCGAACACCGGAATCGCATCATACTTCGCCCCACACCAGAAGGGTATCTGGCTTGGTAACCCAGGATCCACCCTACGAAAAGTAACCGGCAGTGACTATCAATTCACGATCTTACACAACCCGCGAACGCCACCCACACCCCTGCGGGCCATGGCGACCAAACCGATCAAACCGGCCGACCCACCCTCAACCCCAAACTCCCTCGCAGCATCCCTGGCCCTGGACCACGTCTCTAAAGCCCACAAACGCTGGAACCACGCAGCCATCGACCTCCTCCCCTGGCTTACACGATCGGAAACCGCAGGCCTCCGCGTCACAGCCAAGCATATCTCCCTCTGTCGTTCAGAGTGGGATTGCCCAACATGCGCGGTGGCACTAGCGACAGCATCGCCCCATCCGAGCCGGGACCGCCTCCGATCCAAAAGACCTTTCGAGGTCCTCCACGTCGACGTAGTAGACCTCCCCCGGGTAACCGGCATGGGGCACGGATACGCCCTCGTCGCCGTTGATGACTTCACGCGGTACGTCTTCACCACAGCGATCCCGACAAAGGGCGCTGCAACGAAGGAACTGCGGAACCTCATATTGCGGGAGCAACGCTACGGCCCGGACAGACTGCTGCGGACTTTGCGCACGGACAACGCCCCCGAATTGACAAGCGCACTGCAACCTTTTCTGGACGAGCAAGGCATCACGTCAGAACGGACAATCCCGGGGCAGAGTGCTAGCAACGGTGTGGCTGAGCGTGCCATCCGAACCATAACGACTCGTGCAAGGCAGTTGCTCTTGGGTACAGGTCTTCCGACGTCGGACTGGTGGGAACACAGCCTCCACGCTGCGTGCTTCACCCAAAACCAAATGCCACTCAAAACATCCGGGGAAGACAACAAATCGCGATTTGAGCGATACAAAGGCCACGCATACTCGTTACCGATGCAACCCTTTGGCCGCGTTGCATACCTCCATCTGCCCGAGTCACGCCGCGAGCACAAGCTCAGCGCGCGGGCAGAGGAAGGTATGCTGGTAGGATACCACCATCAGCGCGGATCAAAGGGATGGCTCTTCGCCACATACCAACCATCCCTGGGTACCTTCACCTACCGCTGGTCGAAACCGTACAAATGGGGCAACGCCATCTACCCCCATCTCCACCCCGACCACTTCCCACCCGACATCTCCAAATCACCTCAAATTAAAATCGACAGTGAAAAAGACGCTAACCCTACTCCGCCAGCCGCGGCAGCACCCATGCCCCGAACCGCCGCCACACCCCAGACACCCGCTCCCACCACCACCCCCCCTCCGCGCCGCTACCCCCTCCGCCAGCGCACCACCCGCACCTCCCTCGACCTGCACACACTCCCAATCGCTGACGACCCCACCGACACGACCTACCATGCTCGTGCTGCAGCCGCCACGCCCCACTGCGCCGCACCAGAGATCGGCATCGCCCGCCCCCTACCTGACACATCCGCCCCCCCGTTTGCCGACACAGTTCAACCTCCCGAATACGCCGCCATGACTGCTCTCAGCGCACCCATCCACCCGGACACGGTTCAGCTCACCAAGGATGGCGTACCCCTCGCTCCCAAGACGCTCAAGGGTCTCGAGACTCACCCCTCCTTTGCCATGGTCAAGCAGGCTATGGCCGACGAGGTGGCCACACTCGCGCGATACGGCACCTACGAGGCTACGTACCCACCACCGGGTGCACAAATCCTCATAGGACTATGGCGCATCACCACAAAGACGGACGCCGAGGGCCGGTTCCTGCGCCACCGCGCGCGCTTTGTCGCGGGCGGACACCAACAATCGGCCGAGACTTGGGGCCAGACGTTCGCACCATCGGTGCGCACACCTGCCATCCTGACCCTCGTCGTGCTGGCCGAGAAGTATAAGTTTGGCCTCTTCTCGGCGGACGTCAATGCAGCGTACCTGAACGCCCCCCTCGAAGAAGCAGTCTACATCCGCCCACCCCCCTACTTCCCCGAAGCGGGTGGTCGCGTGTGGCGTCTCAAGAAGAGTCTATACGGGCTACATCAGAGCGGAGCAAACTGGGCACGATACATCCGGAACCTGCTGCGTGACAAGCTCGGCTTCACGCAAAGCTTGACCGAGCCCTGCTTGTTCGTGCGCGCTGCACCACCGGGTGAGCAGATCCTCCTGGCGGTCCACACCGACGATCTGCTCCTCGCATGCAAGTCACACCAAAAGTACGAGGAGTTTATGGCCGAGATAAACACACACATTGATGTTCGTGGTAACGGTCCCCTTCACTACCACCTGGGATGCCAATACGATCGGATCGGTGGGGAGCTGTACCTGAGCCAACCAAAGTTCATCGAGGAAGTGGTGGCAAAGCACCACATCAAAGCCCCGTGGATCCGGACTCTCCCACATCCCGTACGGATGATACCGCCCCGTGCCGACCCTGAACCCCCATCCCTCCCAGCCTTGCGCAAGGCATATCAGGGGAAGATCGGATCGGGACTGTGGGCTGCACGAATGGGCCGGCCTGACTCCCTCTTCGCTATCACGGCCCTCAGCAGAGCCGCTGCCGACCCATCGCAGCAGCATCATCAAGCAGTCGATGACTTCCTTCGCTACCTGTACCATACTCGAGGAAAGGGCCTGAGGTTGACCCCAACATCAGATGCACCGGCCATTGCGCTGTATACAGATTCCGACTTGGCGGGAGATCCCATCCAGGCACGCTCCACATCTGGATGCCTACTGATGGTGTACGGTGTGCCGGTGTCGTGGCGATCCATTCTTCAGCCGAAGAGCGTTACCAGTACCGCCGCCGCCGAATATACGGCAGGATATGATGGACTGGTTGACGCCAACTATGTCAAGAACATCATGATCGAGCTTGGGGCCATCGGCGAGGGTACACCCATTCATTGGTATTGCGACAATAAGTCTGTCGTCGATCTCGCCCACAAATTTGGCAGCACCGGCAAGCTCCGAGAGCTGAAGATCCGGTACCACAATGTACGGCAACACGTGGACTCGGGCGAGGCCATACTTGTACACATCCCCGGCGAAAGGAACCCAGCGGACGTCCTCACCAAGCCTCTCGGCCGTCCCGCCCTGACAAGCCATCTTGCTCAACTCCGCGTCGAGGAGATGGATCCAGTCCACATGACTGGGCCCTCCGGTCAGCGGGGGTGTTGACATCCGTCCTAGGACCGCGCGGACCCTGAGTCACGTGAGTCAGCTTTCATTCCTTCCGAGCTCGCACCAGTCTTCTGGACGAGTCAGTCGCAGAAGCTTCTTAGTCCAATACGACGTTCAGTGCTCACATTCTGTGGTAGTAGCGAGGCCGACATGCGCTCTAGTGCGCAACAGAGGGCACACGGCACTTATTAATCACGTCGATTGGGTGGTCTTTGGGCTGCTAGGTAGGGTGTGGTGCGGGGAGAGGGGAGGTACATCGTCTGTGGCACCCACGTGCAACGGAGGGAAGAAGGAAGCCTGGACTAGCTTGGACGCAGCTCAGCTCAGCTCAGCTCAAGGGAAGGGTCAGGATTAGGGTTAGGGTCCTGAGGTCCACACGCTCCGTTCTCAGGCAGATCCAACAGAAAGACGCAGAGCAGAAGGTTGACCGAGCGACACCACGCTACCACGATATGACGATAGGACGATTGCATGGTAAGATCCAAGACCCAAGTCCAGGGATGATTGACGAGGCCTGAGGGTAGGGTGGCAGTCTCTCCCGGACCCTCTGCTGACGACAGCACACGGCACGGCCCACGAGCACGGTTAAGAAGACTTTGTAGGATCGGCCTCGGCCTCGGCCTCGACGATAGGTGGCTGATCACCTTCGTGCGGGTACTCAAAAGGGTACAAAGGAGTACTTGGTGGTGTACGGGTACCTGCATCGTAAGCGGAAGCTTTGACGCCTAAGACTTTGTACTCTTTGCCCATGGAGGTCATGTCGATCACGCGGTACGCTGCCTGGGTGATCACGTCCCGTCGTTCTGCTGGCGCAGAGGCAAGTAGCTTGTTCACGCGTAGTTCCAGTCCATCGCCGCGAGGAACGGGCCCTGCTCGGCTGGGCCGAGGGATTGGGCTGCGTGTGCGTCAGTGTGTCAGTGGGTCAGTGTGTGGCCAAGAGGTAGGGTGAGAAGGAGAGGGGGAGAGGGGAGCAACGGTGCAAGACATGTGGGGGGGGGGGGGGGAGAATAAAGGGAGAAAACAAGAAAAACAAGGAAGGGAAGCGAGGCGAGTTTTTTTTTGAGGCACACGTACCGTCAGTCGAGTCAATCGCATGTTTGACATGGACAAAGTCCACGTTGGCAGTCAAGTCGGCCGTTCCCGGGTTAGCCAGGGGATCAACAATATGGTGATGTTTGAAAGCGCGGAACGAGTTGGGGAAAGAAGTTTCGTCACCGTAATCGACGATGGCCGCGACGCCACCGTAGGAGGAATGAGTGCGAGCTGCAGTACGTCGTTCCGAATCGGAAACAAGCATGGCTTTTAGTTGCTTTCCAATTTCGTCCTTAGGTTCTTCCGAAGGTAATGTGGGTAACGGTGCTTCTCGTCCAGCTACCAGTTCACCTACTTTGCGCGCTGCAGCCCATGCGTCCGGTGAAATCTCCACTTGCTGCCCAGGCTGCATGCTTTGGAACCGCGGGTTGCGCGACGCAAGCAGTTCCGACCACGCTGTTGAGCCGGGACTCAGCACGTACTCAAACTCGGGTTTCGGAGCGGATGCAGGCGCCTCCGATTCGGATTCGGATTCGGATTCGTGGGCCTTGCTGTTACTCGTACGTTTGGCGTCGAGGTGGGCCTGGATAAAGTCGGAGGCCTTGTGAGTGGACACACCGGCAGCTTGGGCCGAAGCAGGTTTATCCGGGTTCTTGAGGTTAATCAATACCTCTCGAAACCCATCTTGGGTTTTCTGAAACACATGAATCGTAGCGCATCAAAGAACTCATGAGCGATCAACATGGTGTACCTCTCGCCCTGAATCGGGACCGAATGAATCGAGTCGAACCATTGGACTTGCAGTGTACCTTGCTCGTATGGCGGTGGTTCTTCCCCCGGCTGAATAGGAACGAGAGTACGACGTGCACCCGCCGGTGTCGAGGAAGAGCTGGCATTGAGCACATCTTGAATCGCGGCCAGTTGAAGTCGACGTAGTCCCTCGGACGTCTCGACCAGATGGATGGCTTGCAAGTTATCTGCCACAGCGGGGAACCGCGCAAACGTGCGCAACACGTCCTGCAGTAACGTCCCGCGTCCAGGTCCAAACTCGACGAGACGAATAGGCGGCGGTGGGGAGCCGAACCCGAACCCGAACCCGAAGCAGACGCAGACGCAGACGCAGGAGGAGCACGGAGCACATCACCATAATGCGCCACAAAGTAAATCCCAAACAACTCTCCAAACACCTGGGTAATCTCAGGGGAAGTAACAAGTCACCTTTGGCACCAATTACATGACGTTCCTTATCGTGGGGAGCGGGGGGCGCATGAGCCGCAGCGTAGTACCCCAACGCCGGGTCCAACAGTGCCGCACGCATAAAACTCGCCACACTCATTGGTCCATCCACTTTGATTGACTTGGCTAGGATGTCCGCCATGGTCGCTGTGATCCGTGCCGAGGTCGCCAAACGCCTCGTTTCGTCTTCCTCGGCTTGCTGCGCCGCGGCGTGGCCTTGCTCCTCCGGCCCGGCGGTGGTGGCCAAGGCGCGCCGGCCGCGCGGCGCCCAGTGCGCGAGAGGCGCAAAGGGCGCGAGGGAGTGAAGGGGGTGAGGCGGGCAGGAGAGAGCCGCGGGAGGTGGAGGCGAGGCGGATGAGCTTGGGCATGGTCGACATGCTGGTGGTGGTGGTTGTTGCGGGGCCGCAGAAAAGAAGCGGGGGTTGGCTTGGAAGGCTGGCTTAGTTTCAACATGCAATCAATCCATCAATCCCTCATCCATCATCCACCGATCGATCGCCGACGAGCCGAGCACGCAAAAGACGCGCAACAAATATGCAGCCGCAGCGGATCGAACCAAGGGTAGATTGGGTGTGGCTGCATTCGATGCAGATGTGTGATCCAGCGGCCCTATTTTTTTAACAGTGAGGTAGCGTCCCCACCCCAAAAGTCCCCCAAACCATCCCCACCGCCACCCCCATCCCCACCACCGGTAGCGCCATCGCCATGGCCAAGCCTCCCGCCAGCACTTCCACTTCCACTTCCACCACGGACGACGACGACTACCTCAGAGGGAGGTTCGACCCGTCCAGCGCGACCGCCGCGCGTCTACGTGCCATTCTGCGGCACCATGGCGTGCGCGTCCCAGCCACTGCGCGCAAGGCTCACCTCCTCGCCCTGTTCCACACTGTCATCATGCAGGAGCAAGAGCAGGGGCGGGAGCACGAGCACGAACACAGGCGGGAGCAGGTGCAAGGGCAAGAGCACGGACGGCAGCACGAGCGGGAGAAGGAGCAAGACGAAGAAGATACGACCCCCTCAGTACGATCAGTAACTTTTCCTCTGACAATCCGTTCCAGCTTCGTCCGTCCGCACCTCCGGTCCCGCACACCACCGCGCCCGACGCACTTACCGCCCCTACCGCCCGTACCGCCCGTAAGGCCAGTGAAGCCAGTGATGTCAGTGAAGCCAGTGAAGCCAGTGAGGGAAGTGAGGCGGGTGACGCGGAGCGGGACGAACGAGGCCATGGCCTCCTTTGGAAGGTACGTTGTTCCGGTGGGTGGGGTAAGGGGTCCACCTCCCTCCAGTCCCCGGGTTGAGGGGGGTAGGTGTCCACCCTTCCCCCCCTCCCTTCCCCCCACATACACTCCCGCGGGCCCTTGCCCCTACTCAGGGCTAGTTGCTAGATGGAGGCTAAGTAACCCGTACCCCCGTACTGACCCTTGTGCGGTGTGCTGGCGTGCGGGACCGGGTGCAGACGTCCACGCCGCGACCTAGTTGGGCAACAAGTACCCTACCCACCGGGCCTGCTGTGCCGTCTGGGTTTACGTCTACGTCTGGGTTTACGTCTGGGTTTACGTCTGGGGTTGGAGTTGGGGTTGGAACTGGGTCTGGTACGAAGGTGAAGGTGAAGGCGAGGGTCGCAAGATGCGCCTGGGCTGGCCGCGGCGTACGGGAGAACGGCAAGGACAGGGAGAACGTCAGGGACATGAAGAGGGAGGTGCGGTCCCGCAGTTAGGTATGCGTCTCCGCCGTCTTCCCCCCCGCGTGGACGAGGTAAGCGGGGTTGCAGCGAGCAGTTCGCGGCCGAGAGGATGACGAGGAGGATGACGATGAGGACGGTGACGGCGATGAGGACGACGACGCTGGGCTGGAGACGATGACGAGGAGAGGACGGGTACGTGTACGACTACGGAGAGGGGTACGGAAAGTTGTGCGAAGCGGAAGGGCAGGCGGGTGCTCTGGCGGGCGCCCAGGCCCAAGCCCAGGCCGGGAAACGGTCCTGCTGTGGTCGGTGGCGACTGCTGCTGTGGGGCACGAGTTTGGTCGTGGGACTGGTGCTGTATGCGCGGGCACAGCAGTCCCGCGCACTGGGGTTTTGTGATTCCAGGTCCAGCTCTCACCCTGCGCTGCTGCAACCCTCGCGCCCACACACAACCACACCCACACCCCTGACCACGACTACGACCACGAGGGGGAGACGACGGGTCCTCTCCCCGCTCGAGGTGGTACCTATCTCGTGGCTACCTTCAGAGTGCACGCCCTGTCCCGAGAAGAGCGTGTGCCGCGACGGGGTGTGGGACGGGTGCGAGTCGGTACGTTTGCGCGCCTCAGCGTCGCGCTGACAAGTTTGCCCAGTGCAGTACAGGCTTTAGTCCCACTGGGAGCACTGGCACCCCCTGTTCTTCTCTCCGACACGAACGCTCAGCTCCGCGCTACGCAAGTCGGTCAAATCCTCCTCCACATCTTAGCTACGTGGCATGGACAAGTCCGTGTCACCGCGTGCCCCCCGTGTCCCACCGCCGCTAGCTTCCACACCACGACCTCGACCTCGACCTCGACCTCGACCTCGGCTTCGGAGTGGGCCTCGGAGTGGGCCTCGGACCGCGCCGCGCCGCCGCGCTGTCCGTGCCCGAGGCGCAGGAACAAGTGTGGGCGCAACTGCGCCGCGCAGGCACAGCAGTGGACGCAGACGAGTTTGCGCAGGTGGCAGTTGGCTCTGACGGACCTCGAGGCCCAAGGTACACTTACTGTTCTGCGCTTTGGGGGCCGGGGCCGGTCCGGGTCCGGGGCGGAAGCAGGCCTGGGGGACGGGGAAACGCAAACGCTCCTATTTACTGCGCGTGCGATTCGACCTATGGGATGTCGTGTGCGTGGGGCGGTGCGCGCGTTCGTACGCGCCACTTTGTGTTGGGCACTAGTGTGATCCTGCTCCTCCTGGGTGTGGCGTGGGTGCGCGCGCGGGTACGCTCCACGGCACAGACGAAGCGCCAGTACGTGATTTGGTCCAGATCGCCTTGGCTCGCTTGCA
>RSEE01000219.1:0-12204 GCA_003971905.1 Moniliella sp. 'wahieum'
GAGTAACCTTGAAGACTGAAGTGGAGAAAGGTTCCATGGTAACAGCAGTTGGACATGGGTGAGCCGATCCTAACGATAGGCTGATGCTGATCCATAGCACCCTTTTGGGGGGTGTGGTTCGGGAAAGGGAAGACGGTTAAGATTCCGTCGCCGGGATGAGGATGTATGGAGCGGTAACGCAAGCAAGCCAGGAGACGCTGGCGAGTACCCCAGGAAGAGTTTCTTTTCTGCTTAACCATGCTGAGAATGCGCCGTGGAATCGGGTTATCCGGAGAGACGGTGCAGGGCGTGGGAAGAGTGCTGGCGCTACGCTGGCATCTGGTGTTTGCTCGACGGCCCGTGAAAATCCTGGTGCGTGTCTAGTCTCTCGCCCGGTCGTACTGATCACCGCAGCAGGTCTCCAAGGTGAAGAGCCTCTAGTTGAAACGAGAACGTAGGTAAGGGAAGTCGGCAAATTTGATCCGTAACTTTGGAGAAGGATTGGCTCCAAGGCTTGGGTGCTGGCCGGGGCGTGCGGGTGGGCGGCCTGGGCTGCCGGGGGCGCAAGCTCCTGGCGGCTGGGCGGCGCGCTGCGGCGCGGTCCGAAAGGTGCGCTGAACAAGCGACTTGGAACTGGTACGGACGCGGGGAATCTGACTGTCTAATTAAAACATAGCATTGCGATGGCCATAACGTGGTGTTGACGCAATGTGATTTCTGCCCAGTGCTCTGAATGTCAAAGTGAAGAGATTCAACCAAGCGCGGGTAAACGGCGGGAGTAACTATGACTCTCTTAAGGTAGCCAAATGCCTCGTCATTTAATTCGTGACGCGCATGAATGGATTAACGAGACTCCCACTGTCCCTATCTACTACGTTGCGAAACCACAGCCTAGGGAACGGGCTAGGCATCTACGGCGGGGCAAGAAGACCCTGTTGAGCTTGACTCTAGTTTGACATTGTGAAGAGACATAGGGGTGTAGGATAAGTGGGGAGCGCAAGCGCCAGTGAAATACCACTACCCTTATCGTCTCTTTACTTATTCAGTGAGGTGGGCCTGCGAGGAGACTCGCACCTTTGAAATTACGTCAATGACAACCCTTCCTGAAGACATTGTCAGGTGGGGAGTTTGGCTGGGGCGGCACATCTGTTAAACAATAACGCAGGTGTCCCAAGGGCAGCTCATGGAGAACAGAAATCTCCAGTAGACCAAAAGGGGAAATGCTGCCTTGATTTTACTCTTCAGTGTGGATGCAAACCATGAAAGTGTGGCCTATCGATCCTTTTGTTCTCCGGCTTTTGGAGCAGGAGGTGCCAGAAAATGCACCCCCGGGATAACTGGCTTGTGGCAGCCAAGCGTTCATAGCGACGTTGCTTTTTGATCTTCGATGTCGGCTCTTCCTATCATGCCGTAGCAAAATTCGGCAAGCGTTGGATTGTTCACCCCCAATAGGGAACGTGAGCTGGGTTTAGACCGTCGTGAGACAGGTTAGTTTTATCCTACCGTAACAAGCGAGTCGACAGTAGTTCCGGCGAGTACGAGAGGAACACCGGGGCCGGGCCTCCAGTTGAGCACCTGTCCGACCGGGCAGAGGTGCGCAGCCGCGCCCGCCGAGTAACACCTGAACGCCTCTAAGGTGGAACTCGTGCTAGTACGCTCGCATGTGCGCTGGACTGGGTACCAATAGGCGCAAGCCGTACACCACGGGGGGGTCTCTGTGGCGGGGCGACGCCCCACCACACGCCCCACAATATACACATGAAGCACACTGCAAATCCCCCGCATACGACGGGGCATGGTCCGAGCGCCGTACGCCGTAGAGTGGGCTTGTTCCCACGATCGGCTGAAGCCCATCTCGGCACCTCTGATTCCCCCCCTCCCTCGGGAGGGGGGTTCCCTGACCAAGTCCCAACCCTACCCCGAAAAAATATGGAAAAATAGCGCGCCTGCGGCGCAAGAAAGAACGAAAAGAGGGAAAGAAAGAGGGAAGACTGCGTGAGCGGCGCCGGACGCTCTATCAGGTTTGAGCCATACCCTTTTACTTGCCCCGTTTCTCCCCCCGTTTTACCCCGCTGCGAGCACCCCGAAACCCTACTGACCACCGCTCGCTCCACTGCGGCGAGTATCCCCCTGGGGGTGTCGCTAGGGGGCTCCCTAGGGTTCTCCCTAGGGTTCTCCCTTAGTGGATTCTCCCTCCCCCCCCCCTGTACTCTCCTCCTGGGCTAGCCCCCAGTAGGGTTGCCCCTTGGTGTATTCTCCCTCTGTATCCTCTCCTACTGGGTCCCCCAGTAGGGTTGCCCCTTAGTGTATTCTCCCCTCTGTCCCCCCCTCCCTCCTCCCTTGTACTCTCCTACTGGGCTAGCCCCAGTAGGGTTGCCCCTTGTCAATATACGCCCCCCCCCATACCCCCCCCTCCAAACACCCTGTGTATCCGCGGCCATAGAACTGTGAAAGCACCGCATCCCGTCCGATCTGCGAAGTTAACCACAGTATCGCCCAGTCAGTACTACGGTGGGGGACCACGTGGGAATCCTCGGTGCCGCGGTTCTTTTTGCCCCCCCCCCTCTTTGGTACGTGCCCCCCTCCCGCCCTCCTTTTGCACACCCACCCTCCATCGGCAGGGCTCTCCCCCGTACTAATACACCCCGCCCCCATCGGCCACCGTTGCGGCGCTACAGCCCATTCTACCCTCCATCTTCGACCTCCCGCCATGCCCTACAACTCTTCCCCCCGCCGCCCCCACTCCGCCCACCTCCTCCCACCCCCCTCTCCACTTCGTTCTAATACCACTTGGCCGTAGCTCCAACGGTTCAGCAGCTACAGCACTTCCCCCGCATGCTTCCCCCTATAGAGCACATACATAGTCGCTGCACCTACCCACCGCCCCCCCTCCGTAACCGATTGGGCCCGTATATTCGATTTTGCGTCCGAGGGCAGCATCGTGCTTCCGTCGGCACTGTTCACCCTATAGCCTCGAAGCGCGGCTTGGAATTATAATTAACCCTAGTTCATTCTGGCGCTGCGGATTCGCAACCCTAGTGCCCCGTTGCCAGTGAACTGCGCTGGTTTTGGGGCCTGCCCCCTTCCTCTCACCATCACCACCACCACACTATGCCAAGGCATCGCCCTGACCACCACCTTCAGCATGCGTGTTACCTCTGTCGGCTGAGCTCGCGCGACGTGACCAATGCCGGGCCATGCCGGGCATCCTCCCAACCGGTGCTCATTTCTCTTGGCCATTCGACCCCTTCCACAACACAGTCTTCCCCATCCAATTGCCATTTGTGTGCCGGCGAAGCGCCTAAGCCGATGAGCGCAACATGCCGAACGTCAGCTCACTCGTCGACTGACCGTATGCCCTGCTTGGAGTAACTAGTAAGTCCCCACTATTGCCTCGTTGCTCATCGCTGACTGTCCTGTGTGAAGATATGATGTGCCTTGTGGGATGCACTGTCCCTATCTACTACGTTGCGGAACCGCAGCCTAGGGAACGGGCTAGGCAATTATGGCGGGCAAGAAGGTTTACGACGACGATGCACCCTCGACAAAGCGAGTGGCGCTCCCGCTTCGGGCATGCGGCAGCGGTCTGCCAACAAGTGGCGACCGGGGGCAAGAAGTGCGGCCTGTGCCGCATCCCCCGGCACCAACGCGACCAATGCCAAGACCTGATTGATGTGTCGATCAAGGCCATTGCTCGCAAGAAAGGGCCTGAGCAAGTTGAAGGCAGCGCAGAAGACATCGTGGCGAACGGGTCGGAGCGAATCGGAGTGGCAGCGGCAGCTGCAGCGTTGGATGCGCCCCGGACAAGCGCGCGTGGTTCATCTGGAAAGAAACGTGGTCGTGTTTACTCCTCCTCCTCCTCCGAGTCAGAGGGGGAGGCTTTTGGCGGCGGTCAAGACGCCAGCGAGGCCCGCGACTGGGGCGATCGTGGTCGTGGGGCGTCAATTGGGCCGGTACGCCGGTCGACGCGGAGGGCAGCGCTCAACGCTGTCTTTGTGCGCAGGGCTGCCGTTGCGGAGGCGGCCTTTACCCCTTGCCGGGTGGATCCGACGATGGGTTTGGGTTGGAGTCGGGCAAGGAAGGTGGGGACGGAGTGGGAAGCGAGGGGGGTGGATCGGAGGCGAGGAGGCCGACAGCGAGGGCGAGGCGGCCAGCTCGGGGCGGGGCCTGCTCTAGGCGGCCTCTGGTCCATCCCCCCCGTCTAGCCCCTGGCGAAGCTCCTTCCCAGGGCAAAGAAAACACTGCCATGTTCACCACCGTCGCCGGGGCACCATGCTAGCCATCGCCACACACGCTCTCACACGCCGCTCCCCCACCAAGCTCGTCACGTCCACCAACACTGCCACCACAGTAAACGCCACTACTTAGCAGGTGCGTTGTTGCAGCGTTGGACATACGTCTGCATGCACATCCCCCCTCCCTCCTGCTTCTATTCTGCTCACCACCCGCGTCTACTCTGCGTTGCTCTCCCCCCCACCAGGCCCAGCATACGGCTCCACCCATCGGGCATATGCCATTTGTCGTTCTTGAGGTGGGCCTTTCGGCCATCCTGTTTGCCCGGTACGTGCCGACTCTGGCGTATCCCCTTAAAACGCCCTTGCCTCACACCACCGCAAACGCGTCGATCCTGACGTGTTTTTCCTCTCTCTTTCTTGCTATAGCGGATTCTTCCCTCGTGACCACTACCACCAGGGGGCATCATGGTCCCCGCCCTGCTCGACAACCCACTGCCCATCCCGGGGGGAACTGACGAGCCTGACTGGGAAACCCGGCCACGTCAAGTGATCCGGGCCAAAGGGGATAAAACAGTGCCATGTTCACCAACGTCGCCTGGGGCACCATGCTAGAGGGGATGCCCTTGTGGAACATCACATACGAGTCAGTATCAATAGGCGCCACCAACGCGACCCTCGATGTTATTGTCTCGCTCCTGTCCCTCGCCGGCCTATCTACCTGCAACCCGCCAAGAAACGGTTTGCCACTGCGTACGAGCGACTCTGGCATGAAAGTGGTGGCAAGTGGCCGCTGCAGCCTTTTTATGAGTCCCCATCGGCCCTCATACCGCCCTGGCCCAGCTCTGTCTAGAAGGACGCAACTGAGTGCCTATGACTATGCCTCGAATCGGCAGTGGTTGGACGAAGGGCTCTCCCCAGCCCTGGCGACTCTGGACGATCTCAAGAAGCTCGATCAAAACCACAATCTCTGCCACAGTGGCTGTCCTGGCTCGACTGTATCGGTACGTTCGATGACCCGTCCATCCGTTGGGATGCTCTTCTTCCTTCCCGGCACCCCGCAGCGGTAACAGGTGCGACGAAAGGGGGTGAAAGGAGAGAAACAGCGCGAGGAGGAAGACTTGCTAACCCGCACACATCTCTCAGCAGGAGCAGATGGGCACCATCCCAACTCTCACAACTGCGTCAGATGATGCACTATTCCCGTCTTGGTCAGCACACCACGGGGGGTGGGGACCACAACGTGTTACAACAACTGGAATGATACGGAGGTCCGACTGGCGTATCTGGTGACCAAGAACGTACGTATATGATGATGATCTTTTCAGGATCGTGACGCAACCCCACTAGAAAAGGAACCGGAGGGGACGATATACTTACTGGATACACTTTGTCTTATCAGTTTTACCAAGCTTCGCAAGATGCCGAGCACTGGACCGCCAAGTTGTTTGTCGCCATGGAAGACACTGCCCACCCCCAAAGCAGCAGCTCCCTTGAATAGTAGAGCTACCTTTGGCTGGAACACTATGTATGGCTCAGTGTTGACTAGCACCTCCGTGCTTCATCCCTTGCCGCCTCATCTTCCTTTGCTTCAGCTACGAATGTTCCTCTTGACTGGGATACCCGGGCGTGGCAAGGCTGCCGTCGGCACTGTTCGCGTAGGACTGTCTCTGCCCTGCTGGCCCACCTTATGATGGCGGTACGTTACCCACGTTCTCTTGTACTGTCCAAATTACTGACAACCCAAGCAGCTCAAACACCGCACCAAGGAACCTGCCTGGATCAATACCCCTTTTCCAGGCATACGAGCGTACGCGGTGGCCATGGAGGCACTGCCCCACTTGACGATGGGCAGCTACTGTGGCGAAGAAAGTACCCGCTCCACTCCCCCTTCGGTGGGGTCTGCTCGGACGATCCTGATTGCCATTTGCCGGGCAGGGACGTGCGAAGGAGGTGTCGGACCTGCATCCGGGTCTTTTAGCGGCCGGGCGCCGCCCCTACGGGATAGCCAGCTGCTTCTGGGCAACACAGCCGACGCCTTTAACGCCGTCTGCAGCGCTTCCGGCTGCAGTGCGGGTCTGGAGCGGCTGCTGCTCGTGCGAAAGGGAGAGACTAGGTTGGTAGTTTTCTTGGCCGCAACGAGAGATGTTAGGCGACACACAGCGAGCACCCCGACGAACAACAATCGACCGCCTCGGCGCTCGGCGCCCTCGCGGAGTCCGAGGAGCAGCTCGCAGGGCAACGCCATGGACATGGCCCTCGGCGCGAAGCAGCTGCAGAGCATGGTGCTTGGCGGGACAACGGCCAAGGGGGTAGCCCAATGGCTGCTGCGGCGGGAAAACGGGGACGATGGCGGTGAAGGCATGAGGGGGGGACGACGCGAGGGGACACAGGATGCACCACCAAAAGGCGCGCTGCGTGTCGGATGGGCGGGTGGGTAGACAAGGCGCCGCTTGCGTGGTCCGCTGTGCTGCCGAGCGTGGCAAACGCCTACTGCTGTCCCCAAGAATCCGCAGCGCAGGTTGGTTCGTGGCCAGGTCCGGCCGGTAAGGACGGGCCAGCCAAGAAGAGGGTACGTGAGCGGGGAGGCCGCGCGCGGCGAGGGTCCAGTCACGGGAGTGTGGTGCCGATATGGGTGCGGGTGTCCCCCCGGCACCGCGCTGGGCCGCTCGGTTTCGCGACGAGCGTTGCGTCGTCGCGTGGTGGCCGCCGCGTCGGTTGGCGCGCCCACGCAGTTGCAATTCATCCACATTGGCTGCGGCCACCACCTACAACCCTAGCACCCCGCTGAATTTAATCTCGTCGCGTCTGCGCGGCTTTTGCTTCTGCGCCACCAACCAGCACTGTGGGGCCGCTGCTGCAGCTCGCGTCCTAGCTTTTTCTCTCGCTGTACATCAAGCCAGATGCGTGCTCATGAGAGGTGGCGTCCCTTGCTTCCGCTCCTTGCTGCCCATCCTTGTCCATGCGGCGCCCGAAGCGAGAGCGCGGCTGGGACGCAGGCCTAGGCGATGGTCAGCAGCATGCCGAGCAGGGCACGCTGTTCCCTCACCCGCCCACCTCGAGTCGTCGGTACAACGAACCGGGACTTGCCTGCAAACGTGAATCGTGTTCTTCCCGAATCGGCCGCTTCTGCTCAAAGGGCAGGCGACACGATGCATAGCGGGATGCAAATCAACCTGAAGATGGCCCACCCATGGGGTCCTGACAACTGGATTCTGCGTGTGGTGGCAACGAGGGCTGCAGCAGGGATAGCCCGCTCCCCTTTTCTGGTCAGCAACATGCCTCATGCACACCTCTCAGAGCCAGCAGCGCCCCAACCAAACGCAACACCACTCCCGGATGGTTCCTTTCCTGTTATTTCCGCCCTGCCATTTGCGTTGCTTCCCACTTTGGCCAACGGCGGCGCGCCAGAATTTGACCTCACTCCTCCGATGGAGCGCCGACAGCCCGCTTGTATCGATTTTAGTTGTCTCCCCAAATCGGCCGTGCTCGGGCTCCCAAGAGCAACCATTTGCTACAAACCGGCTTGGTGGCAACTGTCGTGCCCAGGAGGAGTGGACCCCTTACTCCTGGCATGGGTATGAGCTTTACCTTTGCAACGCGGGTGCAACAATGACGACATTCCGGTATTTTTGCCAGCAGTTGCATTGGTAAGGTGGGGTTGGATATGGGGCCCTCCATTGCTGTGAGGCTGCTCGTCCCACTGCTTCCTCCATCGACGAACGAGGCTGGGCTCTTATCGCTCATGTCCTCCATGGCGGTGTTCGACCAAGACGGGTTACGCTTCCATCAAGGTACACTGCGACGCGGCGTGGCATCTTGTCGTTCCGTTTCTGTTGCGTTTACATCCGCAAAAGCCTATCGCGCCGCCGCTTTCTTTTCGGCCTTACGGCTTCGCCGAATTGCTAGACATGCGAATCCTTTGTACGCTGTCTTGCGCAGCGTTGGTACCGCTCTACCGACTATGTGTTTCTCTGGTACGAAAGCACCCATGCCTTACTCTACTGTGATATACTGACCAGCGCACTAAACAGGTACAAATTTATCTTGCCGGAGACGAATAGCCGATGGAAACAAGAAAGTCATCACCCCGCCATCTGCAGAGGTATCGCCTCCGCACCAGATTCATCACCCCGCGAGGCAACGACAACTTCGGGTGGTGGCGGGGGGGCTGCCAGGTCCCGCCGCCCTACGTGGACCGGGGGCGTTCCCAATGAACACAATGGGCACGTTTTGCAAGAGAGCTTGGGGTCTATTATAAAGACGCGGATCAAACTATTACCAGTTTATACCACGTCGCTGTGTCGATGAAGGAGACGCGCATCCGCAGATCGCCTCGTTGACACATGGGAAATGTGGAGCGGCATGGTGTGCAACCAACAAGACGAAAAGATGCGTTGCTACTGATCGGCCCTCATGATGTCCCTAGTCGTGGTGCACACTTCTCTTGGGGATTCCCGATCCAGGATGGGCCCAGAGTGCCAACTTTGTTAGTGTGGATGTCGATACGTGTACGTGGTCCGTATTCTTCTGTCGTGGCACAAGTTGCTGACATCTCTCATTGGCCAGGCGCAGCACCGGAGGCAATGGGGCCGGACACATCATGTAGCCCTTCAACTTGTCACGTCAACGCCCCCCAGCCAGTCATTCAACGTGCCAGCTGAGGGTACGCCGACACGGCGCTGCCCTGTCTGGCTATCGGTGCTGCACCACAACCCAAGCAAGGCCGGCTTCACACTCCCTCCGTTTCCGCCGACACGGAAGGCCCTCAAGTTGCTAGCGAGGAGCAAGTGCTGTTCGATGCTGTTCTGTTATGCGGGGCCGGTACAGACGTGGAGAACGGGTGCGGGGGACGAGCTGCCGCAGTGGATTGCCTTTCGCACCGTCACAGCACTATGAAAGAAGATGGGGGTCGGCGGCGACAGGCTTACTTGCTACCAGAGAGCGCGTTTGTTGACCGGGAAGGCCGGCGCAGCCCCAGTTCCCTGGCTTCACTCGTGCACGAGACCAGGCTCGTCGTGGCCATGCAAGGGGGTGAAGGGCGCCGCACCTCGAACTCCTGAAGAGGATGCAGATGGTGTGGGCAGCGTCAATGAGCCTCGCTCTCGATTGAATATGGATAATTGATGCGACACTTGGCTCGCCGCGCTTGCCGGTCGGGTTAGCTGTCGACCACCCCCGATCCGGGGCGGTGTCGGAGCGAAATCTCAGCCCCGCATCTTCTGTTTGCCACTCCCTCATCATGCGCCACTCCCTCATCATGCGCCACTCCTCATCATCACCTTTCCTCGTCCCCCTCCCCCATCCTCGGCCCCCCGATGCCACTGGGCCGAGTGCCCACACGGCTAACACCTGATACGCCTTTTGCGGTATCCCTTGTGCATTCCACGATTTGTGCTGTCATCGTGATGGCTGTCGATGGGCCCACAATCGGTTGCCGAGTTGTCTCGTCCTGCCTGTCCCGCAACAATCACCGTAACCAAGAGAAGCAAGGCGGTGGGTATGCCATCCCGTCAATCTGGTCTGGCTTTATGGCCTCCTTACCATTTTGGACTCAGTGAATCTAAGCTGTCTTGCTCGTGCTTGCTTGTGCGTTACGTGCACATCTAAGGTGCAACATCTTGGGGAACTCGTTGCTGGCACTGCATCCCGGGAGAGCCAAACATGTCCATTCATTCCTTGCGGCTGTCCGGCATATATCGCAGGCTGTACACGTTTCCATGCCCTACAAATGTGGTGCGATGTCGCCGCCGTTACCAACGATAGGATTAGCTGCTGCCTGCCGATATGGGCGGTTTATCTGCAACACTTGGTGCACATTCGTTTCAACGAAGGTTGCGGGCTCATATTGTGGTGATGGTACGTTGCCCCCGCCTCTTGTACTCTCTTGTGGTGCGCGTTGCTGACAACCGACGCAGCCCAAACACAGCACCAGCAGCAATTGGGGCGAAAGTGCTTGCCCAAAGAACTGGCTGTATCAATGCCTTTTGGCCAGAGCTGCGACGCGTACGCAGTGAAAGTGCAGGCCCTGTTTGACGATGGGCAGCTGCCCTGGCAAGGCAAGTGCGCGCACTGCTCTCCCATCTGTTGTACCGAAGGCGCGGGTTGCGCTTTGGGCAGCAAGGGACGTGCGCAGCCAATGTCCGACGCTCCACCCGCCTGCTTCAGCCACTGTGCGTCAGGCCTGTGTGGAAGCGAGCTGTGCCTGGCCAATACCGCGGGTGCCTGGCCGCCGTCGGCAGCGCTCCCTACAGTGCAAGTCCACAGGGCTGCTCCGACGGCCGCAGACGCAAGCCGAGCTCCGCAAGCAACCGCAATCGACCGCCTCTGCGCGAGACTCGCAGAAAGGGCTGCTCCCGCCACGGGTTAACATTTAGCGTGCGTTTGCCGCTGCTTAGCGTGCAGAAATTCCTCCACATTGGCCGCGGCCACACCGCCCAAGCCCCCCTCCCCGATTCTGGCCGGCTGCGTTTGGGACCGCTTTGCCTCTCCACCACCAACACTCTGGGGGTCCGCTACGCCTCGTGTCCTTGCTGCCTCTTCATCCTCGCCCTCTCGCTGCGCACCAATCCGGATGCGTGCTCACGGGGGGGCACGCGCCTGGGCACCGCTTTTTGCTGTCCTTGTCGATGCAGTACGCGAAGGCTGCGAGACGGCGGCTGCGTTACCGAGGTCGACACGCTGCGGGGTGGAATGCAAATCAACTTCGAGGCTGCCCACACATGGGGTACCGTAACTTCGATGGTGACGATTCCTGTACGTGTTCATACCCTTCTGCTGGAGCCCAGGTTACTGACATTTCCCATTAGCTAGACGCAGCTCCAGATGCAATGTGCCCTCACTCAAGCAGCCCTCGTCGCGTTCACGTCCCCCAGCCAGTTGTGCAAGGCGCAAATGCAGGGAATATTGGCAGAGGCAGGGCACGCCCCCCCCCCTGCGGATGCGCCGGCAGTGAATGCCTCCAGAGCTGGCGAAGAGCAAATGCTGCTCTGTGCTACTGTGTTACGAGACTGATGCGTAAAACAGGTCCGGGGGCCGCGTGGCTGCTCTTCATCCCCTCGTTGAACCCCTGAAAAGGATGGAGACCGGGTTGAGCCTCACTCTCGATTGGATACTAATCATGGATGTGACTGTCTCGGTGGACGCGCTTGTTGGTCAGGTGGACTGGCGACCACACCACACCCGAGTTGTGCCAAAAGGGGCTCCTCCGCATCGCCCTTTTCCCGCCACTCGGAGCAGGGCTGTGGCCCCATGCGCCTTCCTTGTTCTCCCTTACCCAACTCGCTCCCTCCCCTCCACGCTCCGCTGCCCCGCCAGGTCAGCGCCTTTCATATTAAAGACGAAACGATCATCCGCGCAGCCCTACTCAATACCGGGGCCATGATTCGCTCTGTTGGCTTTACATGTACGACGACGATACCCACCCACATTTCCTCTGGGAGATATAACTGACCGACGCGCTTGTGCAGGCGGACGGAACGTACAGGCACGGGTATGCAGACGGAGATGGATAATCAAGAGGGTCCGAGCACTAGGGCAAGGGACATGATCAAACCTGTGCCCGCTTTCATTTATGTGGGAGATGTTAATGGTTCCTGTGGAGCTGCCAAGTCATGTGCTTCCAGGCTCCGTCTCGTCTTTGGGCCAATATCCGACTGCTCCATCTTAGAGTCACCTACCCCCTCTTCTCCCAGATGGGAATCAAATGTAAGGAGAGTGGTTCAGATGGTGGTGGGACATTTCGTTACAGAAGGCGATCGAGGCGAAGGGCCCGAGCGAACAAGAAAAGGTTCCAATGTGTAATCTGGCTCGACTTAAAACACAGCGTGCAGATGTGAGGCAATGTGCCAAGATCGTGGGCTTCTGCATTGGGGATATTATCACTGACTGATGCTCGTGCGAGTCAAGAATGGGGTTCAAACCTCTCGCTACCCCTGCCTGAAATGCCTCCCGTTGTCTCATCGGTTATTCATTTGCGGTTCGTGCATCCAGG
>RSEE01000220.1:0-18109 GCA_003971905.1 Moniliella sp. 'wahieum'
CTAACCCTAACCTCGCTAGGAAATCGTCCGCTCTATGCAGCATATGGCCTCCGTTTTCGATTGGACCACCCGTTCAAAAGTTACACCCCCATCCCTAACCCTACCCACCCCGACCCACAACACCACCTCCGATGGCCTCGACGATAGCTCGCTAGGAAATCGTCCGCTCTATGCAGCATATGGCCTCCGTTTTCGATTGGACCACCCGTTCAAAAGTTACACCCCCCATCCCTAACCCTACCCACCCGACCCACAACACCCACCCTCCGATGGCCTCGACGATAGCTCGCTAGGAAATCGTCCGCTCTATGCAGCATATGCCCTCCGTTTTTCGATTGGACCACCCGTTCAAAAGTTACACCCCCCATCCCTAACCCTACCCACCCGACCCACCCCACCCACCTCCGATGGCCTCGACGATAGCTCGCTAGGAAATCGTCCGCTCTATGCAGCATATGCCCTCCGTTTTTCGATTGGACGCACCGTTGAGAAGTTACACCCACCCATCCCTAACCTACCCACCCCGACCCACAACACCCACCCTCCGATGGCCTCAGGACCGAGTACTACATCAAGGTTGGGCTACCCCCCAAAGGACACGAATCTGGTGTCTGCCAGCTAGATCAGGAGGCGTGCTGAAAAAAAATATTTTTGCGTTGGGTGGTGGTGGTAGGTGGTGGGGACGGCCTTCCGGGTGGTGGTGGCGGCGGCGGGCGGGGCGGCGGCGGCGTTGCTATTTAATTAATGCTGGTCACCGTTGGGCAGTCACTGGTCAGGCCGGCGGGACGGAGCGTCGTCACGACAGGCTCGTCAGCGGTCAGCCAGTCACCGGCCGGGGCTTGTCGTACCGCGGGCCATCTCAGACCTTGTACGATTCTCACCAACCGGGCTCGCGATTCTTCACCTAGTCGTTTTTCTAACAAGGTGGTGGCCGATTTCAAATTGAAAATCACCAATTGATGCTGACAACATATGTCTAGTGTCATGTGCACTCAATGATCGCTTGATGTTACGGTGGAACAGCAGTTGATTGTGTGCCAAACACCACGTTGGTAGCAGTGCATACATCCGTCAGAGTCGCCCACGGTCTGCCATAACACATGTCGGTTCGATGCTGGTACACATCTGAACAGTGCGCTACACACCGTTGCAACATGCTGGTACGTTGAACATCTTGCCAAGTCGGTCATACTTGCTTGCAAACATCATTACGATTCGCTGTTACACCGTGGAGAAGAGCTGTCAAACGTCATATGATTGCCAGCGCAAACTTGTCTAATGTTCGTTGGATGGTGCATCGAAACATGTACGCACGTCGATTTGATGGTCCTAGTTCGCATGCCTCAACAATGTACATTTGCTTCTCAAACGTACTGCAGATCTGTCGTCAAAACCCAAGTGGGTGGCAGTTCAAACATCTCCAACGTTGGTCCTACGGTGCTTGGAAACACGAGCAGAAGTTGCTGGTATACACCCAGTTCGCATGTCCGAACAATGTACATTTGCTCCTCAAACAGCGTCCGCAATTGCATTAAAGATGGCATTGATACCGTCCGAAAGTCATGCTGTTGTTTCGTTGGAACACCGTTGATACTTGCTCTGGTACGCCGTTGATCATCTATGCAAGTGCATGCCATGAAGCGCTTGACAAAGTGGGACAGTCGTTGTTAGGTTGGCCTCAAAGACCCACGACGGTCGTCGTCATTGTACACTTCAACATCTATGACAGGTGCTCGGATGCTTCTGTGGTGCATGTACTAGAGGGCATGGAGAGCTAGGCTGGATGATGGTATGCATTGCTATGTTCCTATACATGCTTGGTGTTGAAGACAGGGAGCAGAGGCGTGGAGATGGCGAGCACAGGCTTGGGGATGGCGAGCACAGGCTTGGTAACGAGGAGCAGGCTTGGGGATGACGAGTGCAGGCTTGGAGACGGTGGGCAGAAGGCAAGACAGAGTCGACACAAGCGTTGGAGCATGGCCGTAACGAGGGCCGAGGTGGGCGACACAACCGTGGCAATGCGTGGCCAAGAGCGACGTGGTGAGAGGGGCAAGAGTCTGGAGAAAGAGCGGGTCAGAATGAGGCAAGGTGGAATGAAATGGCATGGAGCGGCATGGGGAGCTGCACGGTCTGCTTGGACACGGGCGAGGCAAAGTGGGAGAGGGCCGAGACGAGGATCAAGATGGGCAAGCCGAACACCCAGAAGGCCAACTCAAGCGCGGTGGTGCTGGCGGCAGGCGAGCCAGTGACGACGGACGGCCAGGGCGCCATCGTGAGGCCAGCGGCATGCACAACGCCATGCACCATCCCTTGCACCATTCCCTGCTTTCGCTTGACCGACCCGACGGTGGCGATGGTCGAATGAATGGCGGTGGTGGCCGAGTCAACGGTGGGGATGGCCGAGTCAGAGGCGGGGATGGCCTGGGCGTGCGTGGTGGGAGGTGGGAGCGCGGCGCTGGGGCGGGTGGGGAGGCAGGTGGACGTGAGAAAGCCGGCCAGGGACGGTGGGAGGTGGCTGCAGAGACACAGAAGCTGGACAGACGGCACAGAAGTGTGTGGGTCAGCGGAGGCCTGGGGGGTGGCAGATGAGGCGCGGGAGGCGTGAAGTGGAAGATTGGAAGCTCAGAACGAGGGGTTTAAACGAGGCAACAGACCTTGGGGGGCGGGCAATGCCAACCGGGGTGGGGGTGGTGGTGGTAAGAAACCCAGATCAATCGCCAGGCCACTGCATTCAACCGCCGCTGGCTAACCCTACTATTTTGAATTGCACCGATGCATGCGCGGCCGGCGCGGTCAGACAGAGCTTGTACGATTCTCACCAACCGGGCTCGCGATTCTTCACCTAGTGGTTTTTGGAACAAGGTGGGGGCCGATTTCAAATTAAAATCACCAATTGATGCTGACAACATATGTCTAGGGCTGCACTGTGCAGCTCACAGATCTTTGATTCGCCCAGAATTGATGGAACGCCGCGGTACCATCAACCTCGACCATCCGCTGTTTGGACCTAACCTCTGATGTTCAGATGTGGTGTGACCCCAATCCTGGTCCAATCCTGAAGCGCATTGCTGCTCCTGAAAGCCCTGCTTCCTGTGCACGCTGTGCCTGTATGCAATCTATTGTTTGATGAAGATTGGTGATGCGTCGGCACCATCAACATAGACCATCATCCGAATCGAGCTAACATCTGATGTTGGGACGTGTTCTGACCCCGGTGCTGGCCCAATCCTGGTGCGCCTTACCTCCCCTGCAAGCGACAGATGCTGTGCATCATGAGCCGTGACCAGCTTAGACCGGAAGACAGTTGGTGGGAGCGGCAGTACCATCACCACCGACCTGCCCGTATTTGAACCTGCTATGTACGATCGCTTGAGCTGGTGGGCAGACGCGGTTGTTAGTCGGTGCAGGCCTGCCCTGGCGGAAGGCAAGGGAGAGGAGTAAGCTGCGGCGTGAGGCTCGGTTGAGGCTTTAATCGTGGCAGGCGGAGGTGTGATGTTGGTGTATGCCGCTGGTACCAAAATGACCATATCTCAGCCGTCTGTTGACCGTTCCAGCTCAAACTTGGCATGGAGTTAGCGGTAAGCAAGGATTGGTGAGGGGATGCGTCAGATCCATCACCACCCCCACCATAAGAGCGGGCGCGCATGCAGGTGTGCTAGCACCAAAACAAGCATTAATATGGACGATGCGCGTCATTCAGGAGGGTGTATGTTGGATGAAGTGTTGGTGGTGGTGGAAGTCTTGGCGGTGGTGGGAGAGGCTGTGGGAGTGGTGGAAGGTGGCGGTGGTGGCGGCGGTGGCGGTGGTGGTGGTGGTGGTGGTGGTGTGGTGGCGGTGGCGGCGCTGGATTATTTGTTTGCGCGCGCCAACATCTGGTGGCCGCTGCCAGCGGCGCCTACAGCGTTGGTCAGCGGTAGGCGCTCACGGGTCACCCAGCCAGGCCACCCCGTGAAAGGTCGGACGGCCAGCCAGAGGAACGATTTCTACCCAAACGCCTCCACGTAGACGGCATGGGGGCTACCCAGGTACTTTTTGTTCCTCTGGCACCCAATTCAGGAGCGGAATCTTCCCACCCACTCCGCAAAATATGTCTAGGGCGCAGGCTTGGAGATGATGGGCAGAGGTTGGTGGCGAGTACAAGCTTGGGGATGACGAGCACAGGCTTGATGGGGAGTGCAGGCTTGGAGATGATGAGCACAGGCTTGGTGGCGAGCACACGTGGGGAGAGAGCGCAGGCTTGGACATGGTGAGCACAAGATTGATGGCGAGCGCAAGCTTGGACGCAACAGACAGAGCACGACGGGTACTTGCACATGGCCTACTCGAGCTTGAGCATGGCCCCGACGAGCGTTGGGATGGGGGCAATGACGAGGGAGAGCGGAAGGATGAGAGGCAGAACACTGGTGCAAGAGCGGGTCAGAATGAGGCAGGGTGGCATGGGATGGAATGGGATGGGATGCGTACCGATGCGCTCAGGTTGCACATGGCCAAGGCGGCGGTTGGGATGAGCATCCCAAGCAGGGTGACAGCAGGGGCAGCCAAGCGAGTGCACATGGGCCGGCAGAGCGTCGGACGGGGACGGCATGGCAAGCTGCACGGTGCTGGGACGGGTGCGAGGCAAGTGGGTACACGGGCGAGACGAGCTTCCAGATGGCCAAGCCAAGCGTCCAGACGGCCCACTCAGACGCGGCAGCGGTGGCGGCAGGCGAGGCAGTGACCATGGACGGCCAGGACGCCAGACCGAGGCCAGCGGGCACGCACAACACATGCACCATCCCCTGCACCATTCCCTGCTTCCGCTTGACCGACCTGACGGTGGCGATGGTCGAATGAATGGCGGTGGTGGCCGAGTCAACGGTGGGGATGGCCGAGTCAGAGGGGGATGGCCTGGGCGTGCGTGGGAGGTGGGGAGCGCGGCGCTGGGGCGTGTGGGGAGGCAGGTGGACGTGAGAAAGCCGGCCCGGGACGGTGGGAGGTGGCTGCAGAGACACAGAAGCTGGACAGACGGCACAGAAGTGTGTGGGTCAGCGGAGGCCTGGGTGTGGCTGATGAGGCGCGGGAGGCGTGAAGTGGAAGATTGGAAGCTCAGAACGAGGGGTTAACGACGGGCAACAGACCTTGGGGGGCGGGCAATGCCAGCTGGGGTGGGGTGGTGGTGGTAAGAAACCAACCAGATCAATCGCCAGGCCACCGCATTCAACCGCCGCTGGCTAACCCTACTATTTTGAATTGCACCGATGCATGCGCGGCCTGCGCGGTCAGACAGAGCTTGTACGATTCTCACCAACCGGGCTCGCGATTCTTCACCAAGTGGTTTTTGGAACAAGGTGGGGGCCGATTTCAAATTGAAAATCACCAATTGATGCTGACAACATATGTCTAGCCCTAACCCTAGAAGGGAGCCGAGGGTAGATAGCTCGCTACCCGAAGGGGAGAGAGTTATGCCGAGGCGATAGCTCGCTACCCGAAGGGGAGAGAGTTATGCCGAGGCGATAGCTCGCTACCCGAAGGGGAGAGAGTTATGCCGAGGCGATAGCTCGCTACCCGAAGGGGGGAGAGAGTTATGCCGAGGCGATAGCTCGCTACCCGAAGGGGAGAGAGTTATGCCGAGGCGATAGCTCGCTACCCGAAGGGGAGAGAGTTATGCCGAGGCGATAGCTCGCTACCCGAAGGGGAGAGAGTTATGCCGAGGCGATAGCTCGCTACCCGAAGGGGGGAGAGAGTTATGCCGAGGCGATAGCTCGCTAGGAAATCGTCCGCTCGTTGCAGCATATGGCCTCAGATTTCCCATCCGACGCACCGTTGAGAAGTTACACCCACCCATCCCTAACCCTACCCAACCCGACCCACAACACCCACCCTCCGATGGCCTCGACGATAGCTCGCTAGGAAATCGTCCGCTCGTTGCAGCATATGGCCTCAGATTTCCCATCCGACGCACCGTTGAGAAGTTACACCCACCCATCCCTAACCCTACCCAACCCGACCCACAACACCCACCCTCCGATGGCCTCGACGGGTGGTCACGGGTGCGCCGGGGGTCGTGACGGCACGGCCAAAAATACCCTGGAATACATCAGGTGGGATCCCTGTGATACATCTAGATGTATATGAGGGATCTCGTCACATCCAGCCAGTCCCGTGACATCCCTCGGGAATTGGGAATATGTCTAGTCTCTCGCCCGGTCGTACTGATCACCGCAGCAGGTCTCCAAGGTGAAGAGCCTCTAGTTGAAACGAGAACGTAGGTAAGGGAAGTCGGCAAATTTGATCCGTAACTTTGGGAGAAGGATTGGCTCCAAGGCTTGGGTGCTGGCCGGGGCGTGCGGGTGGGCGGCCTAGGCTGCCGGGGGCGCAAGCTCCTGGCGGCTGGGCGGCGCGCTGCGGCGCGGTCCGAAAGGTGCGCTGAACAAGCGACTTGGAACTGGTACGGAGCGGGGAATCTGACTGTCTAATTAAAACATAGCATTGCGATGGCCATAACGTGGTGTTGACGCAATGTGATTTCTGCCCAGTGCTCTGAATGTCAAAGTGAAGAGATTCAACCAAGCGCGGGTAAACGGGGGAGTAACTATGACTCTCTTAAGGTAGCCAAATGCCTCGTCATTTAATTCGTGACGCGCATGAATGGATTAACGAGACTCCCACTGTCCCTATCTGGTTAAGGTCTGTCGCCGCTCGGATTGAACGAACATAATCGGTTCTTCTGCTTCCCTCCCCTCTCTCTTCGGAGAGAGGGGGCCTTTGCCCCCCTGAAAGCCAACCCTACCGAATCATACGACAAGGAGCAAAGAAAGAAGAGTGGAACAGGAAGCGAATTTCCCGTGTGGTATCCCCTCCCCATTTCCCTTGTTGCTTCTTTGTTACCGATCCCCCCTATAAGAAGGTTCCTATTGGTGGATATACTGACCCACTTCCGACTTGTGCGTATACTGACCCCTCAGATGCTGACTTGTGTGAGTATACTGTTAAGGAAAGCCACCCGGACAGTGTCTTCCGGCCACATGCACCGGAGAGTAGTGTTCGATTACCCCTGTATCCCCCGCAAGGGACTGCTCTCCCCATCCCGCCACATCCCAATGCATGTCCCCATATCCCCTTTCTCTACTACTACCACCATCCGCCGCCATAGAACTGTCAACACACCACATCCCGTCCGATCTGCGGAGGTCACCACAGCATCACCCACTCAGTATATACCGCGAGGGAAGATGAGGCCCACGTGGGTATCCTCAATCCTCAACACCGCCATTCTTTCTGCACCCTCCTCGTCTCCATCTTAGTCCAGGTGCCTCTCGTTATACCCACACACAGTCCCTTCCAGAGCTCCCATGCGTACTAAGCGACGCCGGCCCCAACGCCCACCAGTGAGCAGCGATACACCCATATAGTAGTACCCCCCATGCACCCTCGCCCCTGCCCAACGACCGACCCTCCCAATCCCGCCCTCAATCTTTGACCAGTGGCACGCCTATCCACTGTCTTCTCTCCATACTAATATCACTTGGATGCAGCACCCGATATTGGAGCTGTGCTGCTCTCTTAGACGTTAAATAGTGTGGCTGTCGACCCATTCCCAACCTAGTGCCGTATAAGCCCGTGCACTTGCACCGGTAGGGTTGGCATCACTATCGGTTTGGCCTGCAGCCGCCTGCTTTCTTTGCACTTCCACCGCCACCACCACATATGCCAAGGCATTGTTCCGGCCAGCACTTTCAGCAGGTCTGTTGGCGCCATGCCTGCTAACTTTGGCAGTGTGCTCAATGTGGGGCCTTTCGAGGGATAGTGACGCTCGGGGTCGATTCGCCGAAGCCAGTACTCAATCCCGGTCTCTCGAAACAAGCGGGGCGGAGGGGTGCCCACGAAGATGTTCATTTGCATAAGGGCTGCTGAGCCCCTCCATCTTCCTCGCTACTTCGTTCAAAGTGGGATCATTCTTTGTCTCACCTCGGTTCGAAGCATCGAGACCAGTCTGTATTCCGTTCTCAGCCCCCCCTGCACACGTCCAAAAAGGCATGCCGAACGCCAACTTGTAGGCTGCATGCACGCAGTGCTTGCAGTATGTCCCTACATTTGCTTTTTTGCTCATCATTGACCTTCACATGTCACAATGTGCACCCCACTAGCTAGACCGAATAGCTTCCACTCTAATGGGGTGGGAAGACAAGGGACCGCGCTGCAACTTGCGTTTACTTCAAAACTTGTGGGGAAGAGGAACGTGGCATGGTCATTCGGCAACCATCCCCACTTGACCATGCAGGTTATCCCCTATACTGTGCATTTCCCCAGTCGATTGATAGACAAACGGATGGACAATGTGTACCCCCTGCGCCTTGCTAGCACAGCGCCTGGTCCTCTTTGTTTCCTTTGTCACTTCCGAAGGCCCATCATTCTCCGTACATGTTTTTCAACGTGGCCAGGGGCTACGTGCTAGTCTGGATGCTCTTCAGGGGCATGCACATTTTGGCTCCTATCTTCAAACGCCGGCGAACGGAATGTTCGATGTTCGTTGCTTCATCATTGCTGCCTGCTCGCCATTCGCCTACTTTCACCCCGACCCTCGAAGAAGCCGCGCCCTCGAAAGTGGATTGACTGTCTTTCGCTGGAACAGCGCGGCACAGCATTCGAGCACACGGTTCGAGCACAACATTCGAGCACAACGTTCGACGCGCCTCTCAGTGCTTCATCCCCTGCCGCCCAGGCGATCGTTTCTAACAGCATACCCAGCAAGGCACGCACCTCTCTCACCCGTCCACCTCATGTCACCGCCACGGCAAACCTCTGACACGTGTGCAAGCGTAAAACGTGCCTTTCCCAATTCGACCGCTTCTATTCAAAGCGAGATATGCGAGTCGGAATGCAAAGACGTCAACGCCGCCCACACAGGGGGTACCGGCAACTGGGTTATGCGTGTAGAGTCAGTGTGGGCGGCAATAGGAATTACCCACTCCCCTTCGATGGTCAGAGGATGTGTAATTCATGCCTCTTAAAACCAGCAGCGCCCCAACCAAAAGCAGCATAGCCTGTGAGAACGGCTACGCCCTTTGGCCAAGGACGACGCGCCCCAACCTGACCTCACTCCCTGTCGATGCGCTCGACAGCCCACCGCATTAGTCTTCAGTTGTCTAGCCAAGACTGGTTGTGCTTGCCCCCTCCCCACCCCCAAGGGTTAGCATTTGCCACAAACCGGCTGGGTGGTAACTCTCGTGCCCGACACGAGTGGTCCAATTTCATCTCAACTGCGCTTCCGAACCCCGTGAGCTCGTCGTGCCAGTATTCCTGTACGCTCAGAGCGAAGTCCTTTCACATGTCGGACGGACTGGGGAGCATTCATGGGATGGACATGATCTTTGCCTTACCTAGCAACGCGGGTGCCAACAATGACGCCATCGCGGGGTTGGACGGTAGCCGGCCCAGATGGCCAGCTGAACCGAATGCCCGCCAAGACGTGGGCTGGACGGGGTGCAGCGTCTTCTCGTTGTCTGCTGACCTCTGATGACCTTGCTTGTAGGGCGTATCCACTTGGTGCTTGAGTCTGGCTTGCGCCTCGAGTGATGGCACTAAATGATAGCCTGCACGCTTCTTTGTACGTCCCTCCTCCCAAGCACCCGTCGGTCGGCGCGTAATGCATGAGAATCACACGCCACAAGGTTACTTCTCGTGACCCACGCCAAGGGCCCAGGGGGAGAGTTGATGGTGTTTAGTCGAATGTCCATCGAGTGTCTACGAAGGCGGGATGGGGGACACCGGGCGAGAGGAGGAGCTGCTGGCGGTGGCAGAGACGGGCTGCGAGTTGAGTGTTGCGTCGGTCTTGGCCGCGCGGCTGCGCAGGCGATCATCGATCAGTCGATCATGTCGATCATCGATCATGCCAATCACTGCAATATTGAAACAACACTGCGGCTGGCTGGCCGCTGGCAGTCGATGATCGCTCAGACTCAGACCCCCTCAGCCCTCCCCTGCACTGCTTCATCCCTCGCCACCTCCTCCCGCTCTGTCGCCTCTAACTGTCTTGCGCGTTGCATGGGCTTGGGGTGCAGCCGCATCCGCTCGGACCGCCGTGATGCGCAGGCACGCGACGGGTGGGAGCGCGCGTTTCAGGGCAAACGCACCCACGCTACGCCAGACCCAGACCGCCGCTAGGCTGCAACCGGGCCGTTGAAGCAGCTAAACTGCAGTCCCGATCCAACTCAATTCGAAGCCCAACCACACCGTTCCCAACGCGGCGGTCACACACCAACAGTCAAATCGAAGCCCCTCTGGATCGCTGCTGCGACGTGGCTTCGACGAGGGCGTACGGAAGGGGGGATGCGTATCTCCACATCGAAGAGAAGTGTTGGCTCACTCGCCCTGCCCCGCATCGCCTATCTTCCAAGTCGAGCCAAGAGGAAACCCTGCGTGCACTCTATTCTCTTCATCTCCCCTCTTGGACCCTCCATTACTCGCATGTTCTCAAATCAGGTTGAGCCGGTCGACAGCCGCCGCCACGTGGGGCACAGCTTGGAGTCTGGGGCCCATACCATCCGCCAAATGACCCAACCCTCACCCATCCTGCGTCCCGTTTGCCTTCAGGGCATTTTTTCTACTAACCTTGCTTTATCCCTATCTTGCTGGTATGCATTCAAATTTAGTACAGATCAACTGGAACCCATGGTCCACATGCATGGCATCGCACGACATGGCACCCAGGCCGGGATGCAGCTTGAAGCCTCGGGGGCATCCTCGTTTTACGAAATCCGACTCGTTGGACCCTGGGACGCCTCGGAGGATGACCTTGGAGACAGAGGCGGGGTCAGCGAATCGTCTGATTGCTGCCGCTCCCTTTAGCGTCTCCGTGTGACTCGTTCGGCTCTGGGGGAGGAGGGCCGTGGACATTTGTGCCGCCGCTGCTGCTCGGTAGTGGTGGGTAGATCAAGGCGAGGGGTGGGCAGGGAAGGCGTCGCATCTCCCACGGCGGCAGCTGCGTTGGCCTTTTTCGGAGACAAAATACTGACAATCGCGGCAGAACAGCAATTGAAGACGAGGACATTTCTCCAGGTTGTGATCGCGTCGAGGGCAGCGCGGACGAGAATGAATGGGTCACGAAGTCCGAGGCAGCAACCTGGCCCTTGAGGAGCAGGCAGACGCGAGCGTGTCTGCGGGCGTCACAGGAGGTCGAGGTGGATGTCGAGCAAGCCGAGCAGGTATAGCAGCTTGCCGAAGGCAGGCAGAGGGTCAAAGCTGGTGCATGGCCGTCAGGCGGGAATGGAAGGGCACGTACCAGACTCTGACGGCCGAATGGTGATGCGGACGCGGGCCAACTCGGGGACGCAGGACAATCTGGGTTGAAATGATGAGCAGAAGGACGGCCACCGCAAGCGGGGGCGTCGATGGCGAGCCAGGCGAGGCCGAGTCAGCCGGCGCCAAGGAGAAGGGCGAGAGAGACCGCTGCTATCGGGGGAAGGGGGCTGGCTGCACGCAGGGAGCCCAAGGCGGGACAGGCGGCCCGAGGAGGAGACCCTGAAGTAGAGGCAGGGCTTGCCCTTCTCCGAATTCAACAGTGCTGCCAAGACGGCCGAAAGCGCCAGCAAAAAACGATGAGGTGGAGGAGGCCTGCGCGATCGTGGGATGGCGGTGGTGGGTAGGGGGTTAGGGGGGCACGGTAGGACACGTTCGGGCAACAATGTTGTGTGACGCGTACATGTCGTGATGATGCATGACGGTCATATATCACGGCAATTGCCCTAGACAGGCGCACTGTATCGGCCCAGGATGGGCCCAGCACGCCACCTTTATTGGTGGGGATACCTGTACGTGGTTCATATCCTTCTGAGGTGGCCCAAGTTGCTGACATTTTGCATTGGCCAGACGCACTCGGAGCGCCCACATTCGTGGCCGTTGTCACATCAACGTCCCTCAGCAGTCGTACAAGGCACCCAAGGAGATGGTTCCTCCACTGCGCGCTTGGCCATAGGCAGCACCATTGGCAAAGGCAAGGCACGCTTCGCACTTGCCCGCGGCTGCGCCAACCGCGCATGAAGGCGGCGGCGCCCGCAAACCGAACATCCCGGCGAGCAACCGCAGTCGACCGCACCCCCCATGCCGCCCGAAAGAGCGGCTGTCTGCTCGCATCCGCGCGTGGCTCATGGCGGCGGGGTGGGCATGGCCAACCGGCTGAGGGTCCCCGTGGCGGTTGACGGTTAACCGTCTGGCTTGGCGCGCCGAAGCGGTCGCAATTCATATATTCATCCACACTGGGTGCGGCCGCGCCGCCTATAAGCCTGGCGCGCCCGGTTTGGTCTCGACGCGTGTAGGCGGCTTTTGTTCTTCGCCACCAGCCAACACGTGGGACCTGCGGCACCTCCTGTCATTTCCTCTCGCTACGCACCAAGCCGGATGCGTCACGGGGCGCACGCTCCTTTCCTCCGCTTCTCGCTCCCCATCCGTGTTCATTCAACACCCGAATTACCATCAAGAGCGCGGCTGGGTTAGCGAGGTCGACATGCTGCGTGATGAAATACAAGTCAACCTGAAGGGGGCCCACCCAGGGGGTACCGTAACTTTGACAGGGGGTGATGCCTGTACGTGTTTTTACACTTCTGCTGCAAACCAAGCTCCTGACGTTTCACATTAGCTGGACGTAGGCTCCAGAGGCAATATGCGCGCGCTCTGGCCGCCCTTTAAGGTGCCAATGCAGGGAGTGCTGGGAAAGACAGGGCACATCACGGCGGCCCCTGCGGATCCGCCGGCAGGGAAGGCCTCTACGGCTGGCGAAGAGCAGGTGCTGCTCCATGCTGCTGTTGCGCGGGACGGGCGCGTAGAACAGGTACGGAGGACGCGCGGCTGCTCTTCATCCCCCTCGTTGTATCCCTCTGAAGAGAATGGCAGTGTGTGTGTAACGGTGTGGCCTCCCGGGCGATGACAACCTCGCCGACGGGGGCACAAAGGGGAGCCTGCCCTCTGGCTCGTCAGGCAAGGGGACCAGTCGTAGGCCCGAAGCACGAGCTTCGTACCCAAGAGGCGTCCCCCCTCTGCCTTCCTAGCGATAGCGTTCCTAAGCTGAGTCCTGGAGAAGGCGGCGTTGAGGGTGGACGTAGGACAAGACGATTGGTCGCTTGCTCCATGCATTCTTAGTACAGAGCGGGTCTTTATATAGGCAGGCAAAGGCCCGCAAGTCGTACAATAGGCAAGCGGCCCGACTGTGGTCTGTTGAAGACCACGTGGCTGATGGCTCCCGCCGATCTGCACGCGCGGAACATCGGCGATCGAACTGATCAGAAGCCAAGAGCGAACGATAAGCAGCGGCGGCGCCAACGGAAATATCTCCGGTGGCTGTGCTGCGCATCGCCCCGTGACATTACCCCCCTACTACGCTCTTGGCTGCAGAGCGCAGAGGCACCTCCTCCTCACGTCGAGAGAGGATATGGGATGTAGTCCAAAGTTGATCAAGTAGTGGTGTCCAGCTGGCTGCTCACTTCGAAGACCTTCCCTGCCCGTCGGAGACGAGCTCACGTTGGACTGACGCGTTCAGATCCAAGGTCTAGAGTCACCGGTGTGTACGTAGGAGAGTCGCGAGCAATGCTTTGCTGTGCGTCGAGCCGAGCCTGAGCAGCGGTCTGCAAGCAGAGGTTGCGAGAGGTGCAGCGGTCTGCGAGCAGAGGTTGCGTGTGTGTAGGGGCTGGACGCGAAAGCGGTGTGCTCCGATGGGTTGGTCAATGGGTGTCGAGCAGAGCCATTCGAGTCGGCAGGGTTCCAAGACGCGACAGGGAACGTTTCCCTCTTCTTCTCCACCAAAAATCTTCGTCACCGTGACGATCGTGTAAAAACCATAGGAGAAGAAGGTCCTGCGTCTTGCGGTTCTGCCTAGCGGCGTATGTGGACCACTAGCTTTTGATCCTTGTTTCCCACGCGATGGGTGGTAATCCCGACACGACGTTTCCGGTTGCTGGAATCGTTCTCAGCGGCATCGCTGATGCAAATCTTGTCGTGGCGGCGGGATACGTTCCATCTTGACACGGCGTGGGAAAACTTGGTCCAGTCGGTGCCGGGGAAGCGACCAATCGTAATGTAACGGTGTGGCCTCCCGGGCGATGACAACCTCGCCCGACGGGGGCACAAAGGGGAGCCTGCCCTCTGGCTCGTCAGCAAGGGGACCAGTCGTAGGCCCGAAGCACGAGCTTCGTACCCAAGAGGCGTCCCCCCCTCTGCCTTCCTAGCGATAGCGTTCCTAAGCTGAGTCCTGGAGAAGGCGGCGTTGAGGGTGGACGTAGGACAAGACGATTGGTCGCTTGCCTCCATGCATTCTTAGTACAGAGCGGGTCTTTATATAGGCAGGCAAAGGCCCGCAAGTACAATAGGCAAGCGGCCCGACTGTGGTCTGTTGAAGACCACGTGGCTGATGGCTCCCGCCGATCTGCACGCGCGGAACATCGGCGATCGAACTGATCAGAAGCCAAGAGCGAACGATAAGCAGCGGCGGCGCCAACGGAAATATCTCCGGTGGCTGTGCTGCGCATCGCCCCGTGACAGTGTGCCTCCTCTGCACTCGGAGCAAAAGACGCCATCTCCAGTAGGGCCCCCATATCCAATGCGTCGGCGAGAATTCTGATATCGGCATTGACTCTGCTACTGATGTACGAGCTGCGGGAGAGGGTCGCACGGGTGCCAACATGGACGGTACCCTGGAGCTGGTGGCGAAGACAAAGCACCATACACCTGAGAGCCCGATCCCTACTATGGCCAAAGAGCGCCGATGGCTAGCAATGGCCGCCTTTCTTGCATGTGATCCTCCTAACGCCGAAAACGAACATCTGCACGGCCCACTTAACACCTGGGCCGCGATTTCCTCTGTCGGTTTTACATATCTGATGACGACCCCACCCGCACTTCCTTGGTATGATGTACTGACTAACGCGCTTGTGCCGGCGGGGGAGTACAGGCACGAGTATGCGAACAGAGATGATCAACAAGGATATCTGACTAGGGCAAGGACGTGAATCAAGCCAGTGTCCGCTTTTCATGTATGTGGGAGATGTTGGTGGTACGGAATCGTTACGCACTTGGCCACTCCCCAATAATACTGTGGAAGCTGCCAAGTCATGTGCTTCCAGGCCCCGTCTCGCCGTGGGGCCAATATCCTACTGCTGCATATTAAGTACCCCTCCCCTCTTCTCTCAGGTGGGAATCAAGTCCACAAGAGGGAGGGGCAGATTGTGCATCGGCTGGACATCTCGTACAGAAGGCGACCGAGGCGAAGAGCCCGAGTGAAACAGAAAAGGTTCCACTATGTTACGTTGCTCGACTTAAAACACAGCGTGTAAGATGTGCAAGTGCAACGTGCCAAGACCGTTGGCTTCTTCATTGGAACTAGAATCGCCCGAGTGACGTTCTTGCGGCCAAAGCGCGGATCAAGCCACTCGCCTAAATGGCCTCCCGTTCCCGCATCGGTCGTTCCTTTTACAATGGGTGCTTGCAGCAAACCCTCCGTCATCTGCTTCCCCCTAGGCGGAGAAACGGACCGGATGCGATCCAAACTCCCTTCGGTAGGTGGTGGTTGATCAATGGTAGGACCAAGTTGTCATCCCCATTCTGTCGGTTTAGGCAAATATGTGTTGCTGCTCTTCATCTTGGCCTTGCTAAACGCGCCAAAGCATCGGCTGCGCAGCAAGACGAACGTATGGGGGATCAAGTGATCGGCCGCCCACCAAAGGGAGATACGAGTCTGTCCTGGACATGGCACAGGAAGACGACGGTTTTGCTCTGCCGCCAGCCAGAACACGACGCTGCTTCCGAGTAGACGCTCGAGCCGTCACGTGTCAATCGCGCCCTCAGAGCCCCCTTGAGAGCATGTCTGTGCCCAAAACGGGTGAGGCCAAATCAAGACCCCCGTTCCATCACGCGGCCGGTTGCAGAGGCTGATGGAGCGTAGCCGACAGCATGGCGAGCTGAGCGCTCCCCCCAAGATCCGGCTGGCCGAGAGGATGGGGTACGTGCTCATCCCCCTCCTTGGCTCTGTCTGAGATCTGATGGTCCCGCTTGTGGTGCGTGTTTGATGGTTGGCCCTGGTTGCAAGTAGAGTGGCTGCGCTACTGGTGGACTGCCAGCGTTTTTTTGGTAGTTCATCTCCGAAGCATCTGTCGGCGTGTAATGCATGAGAACCACACCCTAAAGAACTGGCTTTCCCCCTGATCCAAGCCCAAGCGCCAGGGGAACAAGTTGAGGCGTGTAGAGGCTGTATTGCGGGTCTCTAGGCTGGAAAGGACGGGAAGCTGGCGGTGGTGGAAGACGCGGTGCGAGTGGTGCTTCTGGGCCACAGCGCTGGCGATTGTTGCTCGCAGTGGTTAGTTCGAGTGATGGAGCAGGCGTGCGTCGCCCGAAAAGAGTTGCAAGCCTAGTAGTTACTAGCATACTTATTTGGCGGATAGAACGGAAGACTATAGGTAACTTTTTGCTTAGTGTCTCGTCGATCGCCGTTTGCTGCGTCTTCCTTTCGCAATTATTGAAGTTGTCCCTCACGCCCGGCACATTGTTCAGTGTTACTAGAACTGATACTTCTTTGATCCAAACCTCTGTGGGTAGCCGCTCTTTAGGGTCGAGGAGGTCTGTTGTCCTGCTTGCAGCTTCAAGCTTCAAGCTTCAAGCCAGGGCAGCTAGCTGTAAGTTTCTAGGAGCAGCACACGACATATACAGTCGAAGCACTGGGTCACTGTCAGCGAGCGTCGCCTTCGCCGTCACGCGCCACGCGCCATCGATCATCCATGGCAAGCACGGAGGTTGAACTGTTCAAGCGCTGGCACGTGCCTGGCCAGCATGCCATCGGGCCCAGCCCCGCCCGCCGCCGGCGGGCAGACGCCCCAGGCCATCATTGGGTCGCCATGGCCATCCGCTTGCGCGAGTGCGCGTCACGGCGCCGACGTGGAGAATGGTTCCGGCGCCACGGCGGCCCTCTGCCGGCACCGGCCTTGGGTCCCCGCCACGCCCCCCGCGCCCGCGCCGCCCGCCTGGCCAGCTCTTGCACTGCCCTAGCCATGTTACGTCGGCCTCGTCCTCGCCCTCCTCACCCCTGGTCCAACTGGCGTGAGTCCCGTCCGCGCGCTGTGCTGGACTCTGGGCTGGCAAAACTTGCACCAAGTTCGCCTCCCCGCATCCGCCGCCCCCGCTGCCCCGTCGCTGCCGATACCGAACATGGGCACCGGAGCCACATCCCCTGGGCCTCCCAGCCCCTTCCCGCTGCCCCGCGTTCCCCCCCGACCGCTATCTGCCCCTCTTGCCCAATAAGGCTCCCTGGTCGATTTGGATGTGCAGGTGTGTTACCTTGGCCTTCCTGTACGCCTCCTGCCCGCGACGACAATCCCAATGGTCTGTTGGGCCGGTGCGCTGGAACGCTTTGCGACTCGCTCCTCGCGAGAGCCGGGGGCGAGTGAACAAGGCATCTGCCTCCGACCCTGCTGCCTAAATGCTCCCGAAGAGTTCTCCCTTATGGGTGCGTTGGGAGGGCTCTTCCCATTCTCATCTATGGCGTAGGCGGTGGGGGTCTCGACCAGCTGACTGGCGCCATTGAGCAAAAATGGATCTTCTACCGCCGTGCCAAGGTGCCCGAAGGCATGTCACCCAGCGCATCGTTGATCTGCGCTTGGTCCAGCGTGGCGACCCAAGCCGCAGGGAGTTGGGTGGATGCGCATCAAGCTGGATCTACGCTCGCGTTGGATGGCTGGCGTCAAGACTGCTTCGGGAAACAAGCAGGGGCCCGCTCACCTCTACTATCGCCTGGACACATCGGGCCCAGCAAACGAAACACAGCTTCCGAGCATCACGGAGCTCGACGTTATTGTACTGTTCCCTCACTTTCCACCCCCTGGGATTGATTCCCTCTCGTGATTTCGCTTTGGATGCTGACGGTGAACATGATAGTATGGCGAGAACGAACCACTGCCCGGATTCTCCTTCATTGACAACCCCATCCTCCTGATAACCCAGCAAGCCACACGGTGGGATCCCGTTTAGCCGTTCGTCGAGACCCGAGACCCGCCCAGGTACCTACCCATTGACTTTCCGCCCCGATGGGACGTTTAAGGTGCTCCAATTGGCGATCTACACTACAGTCTCTCGCGGCATCCTTGCCGCGATGCGG
>RSEE01000221.1:0-11187 GCA_003971905.1 Moniliella sp. 'wahieum'
GGCTCGGACGACTGCTAAGCGATTCTTCCCTTTTCACCTCTCTCTTTGTCCACTTGCTTCGCCCCACCTTCATTTTTGCTCCGGTGAGAAGCTCACTCTCCTTCTCCATCCCCTTCATCCCTCCTTCCCTCTCATCCACTTTCGTTCCTCCCAATTATTGCCCCCTCCCCCCTCACCTCCTCTTTTGTCATGGCCACTGGTTCCCCCACGTCTCTAGCCTTTCCCTCTTCTTCCTTCTTCTTCCTTTCTCCTTAGATGATGCCCTCGTGCATCTGATTGATGTTTTCTTTTCTCCTTCATCTGTTTCGTTTCTGCCACATAGGTCCTGATTTGCCTTAGTTCCAACCGCCTCTTCAGTCGTATTGATTGCATTCTCGACGTACAAAGTGCATATGGATACATCGATCGCAATGTAGTCCCTTGGTGCATGATTAAAGGGGTGCTGAGTCGAGCGAGTATCTTGGCTTGCACAAGATGCGTGGTGTGGTGTGGTGTGGGTGCGCATACTGGTGGATGGTGGAATACATTGATTGATATAATGCGAGTTCTGCGCTCTGGTTGAGCTTGGTGTCAAGTATCGGAAACGGGGGTGGGCGCCACCACGATGCAATGCCAATGGGTCCTTGCAACGTTTAAGGTAGCGTACTTGTGAGGCCAGCGATGCATTGGGATGCCATTGGGGCTAGCTGGAACCGGCGGCCATAAATTGTTCAATCGCGTCAATTACTGCATGCGGTTTTCAGCCTGGACCCAATGCCCCGTATCCAGAGTAACATGGGTGTGGGTGGGAAACAGCGCATTGGCCACAGGGATGTTCTTATGGTTGATGTACCTGTCGTTCCTTCGTGTCAGCTCTCCAACTCGAATCTCGCCCTGGCGTGATAGAGAGATCGGATGAATACATACTTGCTCTTCGCCCCTTTGATGAACAGAGCCCGGCCATCGTACGTCCTCTCCCCTGGCGCGTAGGGGAAATCTCCCAGTTGCCCAATGCTATCCTTGAGAATCCCCAACGGGATGCGGAACGACCAAAAATCGTCCCTCCTTCCTCTCCAGGTTGGTCAGCAGGAACTGACGCACGCTCAACGACGACTCGATCCGGGCCAACATCTGATCGGCTTCTTGCCGCGTCTTGACCTTCGCCGCCTCAATCTCGATCATGGCGTTCAAGTAGGCCTGCATTGACAAGTCAGCGGGGGAGAAGCACGGGGAGGAAAGGAGTATGGTGGTGTGGGATCAGGGACGTACGTCAAATTCGGTGCTGAGAGCACCTCGTGCAGGAGACATATCAATGCTCACCACACCAGCTAGCGCAGCGGGCGGCACAGTCGGATCCAACGCGGTTGCCAACATCGTCTTGCCGCCCATCGAGTGTCCCACCAGCAGCACATCGCGCAGCACTTGGGTGCGGAGAAAACGGATCACATCCGCCGCCATCGCTGCATAGCTCATCCCTGCCACATGGGGACTGTCACCGTGGTTGCGCAGGTCGAGGGTGTAGATGTCGACGCGCCACCGTTGGGCCATCCTGCGGGCGATGCTGCGCCAGTTCTGCTTCGACCCAAACAGACCATGGGCAATGACGACGGCCTGGACATGGGCGGCGCGCGCGGCTTGCGGTCCGCTGCTCTCGGGGTGCGGGAGGGTGTGGGGGGGTGATGGACCGCGCGGGCAAGGGGAGGGACGGGGAAGTGCTCGTAGTCCAGTGCGACGGTTTGGATCGTGGGGGAGGCACACGGTCGGTGGAGAGGCAGCGGATAGCGAGGGGCCTGCAGGCGAGACTGCGGATGGCGAGCGCGGCGCGAGCATGCTGGTCAGGGAGGGAGTGGAGGAGGAGGAGGAGGAAGAGAGGAGGAAGAGGAGAGGAGAGGAGAGGATGAGTTTTAATTACTGGCCTTGGGACATCCGATTCTGCTGGACAGCCAGGTGGCTGGGATTACGTACTGCGCAGCATTCTCGTCGATTGGCGTGGCACACCCAAATACCTGCGGTGCCCACACTCCCCGGAGCTTCTCTACTCCTCCTGACCGGAAACGCAGCCGACGGAGGACCTGGACGTATCTCATGTCTCTGTCTCCCGTACCAGTTCGGAGAGAAACATTATCAGGAAGCATGGTGAGTTTAGGTTTATTCTGTTTTCATTGCAATCAATGGACAAGCAAGCAAGCGTGCGCATGCAAGTCACGAGTTGGGCATGGGGAACATGGATGCTCCATAAACTGATGACTGGAGCCGAATCATATCCGCTTGGAGGAGGGTGATTTGCCCCTGCTGCTCGGCTTGGTAGAGTGCAGACCAAGCCTCTTTCACCGCTTCCGCAGACAGCGGTTCCCCAGCTGCGTCCGTCAGCGGGGGAGAGAGGTACTGGAGACAGTGTAGGTCTCGCCTCAGGGCCTGGCGTGGGCTCTTCTTCCTCGGGTTCAGGCTCAGGCGTACGGGCCAAGGCACGGTTCCTCGTGCCTCGTCGGACAGAGCGGGCGGGCGGAGGGGTACGCCGCCGCTTCACTCGGCCTTCCAACAGGTCCAGTTGGATCAACCGGTCCACCGCCTCGGGAACCAGAACCGACGTGATCAGTTCTCCCGGGCTCAGGGGCGCGATGCGCAGCGCAAGGTCCTGCGCCGAAGGACCATCCCAGTGAGGAGAGAGAAAATATTTTGCGGGGATCAGCGAGGTTGTGCAGGTGACGCATCAACAGTTGATAGATCGCATTCCACCCCACCTCCCCATGTACCCAGCCTGCTCGGTCGTCATCCGATTCAACGCACCCAGCACTCCTCTTCTTTATTTGCCAGACGAGCACGCACAATGGGGAAGAGAAAGCTGTGCTGCTCTGGGTGCAGCGCCGAGCGCAGGATCTCGGCCCAGATGGCTGGAGAAGTCAACCGCCTCACCAGCGCTGCCGGGTCCACCGCACTTGGCCACCCACGTCGCCGCGCAGCGGGCACCAATGTTGTCTCGACGCGGTGCCGGACACAGCATTCCACACGCGCTTGGTCCCCTACTGTGCCATTGGCACAAGCAGCAAGCAAAGGCGTGAGCAGCGCGATCAGCACAGCGGTCGGTTTTCGTGGCAGGGGCTCCTGGCAAAACGGACAGACTTTCAACTTGCTTGCGTCTTGGGGCAAGCGGCGCTGTTGACGCGCATGCTTCCTGTAGCCGAAGCAGGTGAGCACGAGGCACTAGAGCAGGGATGGAAAGAAAGGGAAAAACGGGGGCAGGGATAAAGGGAAAATGAAACGGGAAACGGGAACCGGAAGAGAGTCAAGCAGAAAGAGGGAGAAGGACGCACACCAAGGTCTTACGTTCGGATTGGCTTTTGAGCGCCAACTCCTCCAGTCCCTTGACTCCGCCATAGTCGGCCATGACCTCCTCCAGGCGGGCTTCGTCAAAGGCATATTTGGGAACCAACTTGAGCTGGCGCAGGGCTTGGGATCGGGCGCTGCGCCGCTGGTATCTTGGTCGGGGTGAGAGGAGACAGGCGAGAGGCTGGCTGAGGGGGCGGGACTGGGTGAGTGGGGGGCGCGTCTTGCCTTTGGCTCGTCGGGGGTTGGGCGGAGGCAGTTTGCGGCGTTTGGCGGCCGGTGTCGCCGGCTCGACACGGGCGAAGGGTCGCGGGCTCGTCGGCGTGCGCCGGTGATGGGGAGGGGCTGGGATGCAGATGGGATAGCGAGGCGGGGCGAGGAAGGGTCGTCGCTGCGTGGTCGCAGAGGGGGTCGGTCGCAGAGTGGCGGTCGCGGTGGCTGCTGCCGCTGCTGTCGGGGTCGGAGCGCAGGGCGGAGTGGGGTAGGAGAGCGGGGGAGGGGGGGGCGAGGGGGACGGCGACGAGTCGCTCTGGAGCGCGTCGAGCATCCTCTGCGCCGTCTGGGAGAGCGGCGGCGCGTCGTCCTCGACGGCGGCCATGGTGTAGGTGGGGGGCGCGTAGATGCGCTGGGGTGTGAGGTGGGCTGGCTTTCTCCTTGTGGTGGGCAGCCGAGCGAGGCTGGGAGCGCCGTTCCGCGGCTGGGCGGAAGGCGCGGTGGCCCAGGCGGCGGCGCGACTGCCGCCGTGCGGGCGGGGTGCGCCGCATGGCACTGGGGTGGTGCGCGCGCGGGTGTGTGTGCGCTGCGTGGCCGAGCATCATGACGTCACAGCGCAGGCGTGCGACACGCGTGCCAGGGTGCACTGCCGCCAGACGGCCAGCTTGGGTTATGGATATCGATTCGATAACCCCCCCCACGCCATGGCCGACGACGCGTCGGACGCGTCGGGCGTGTTCGCGCCAATGCCCGCCGAGCGCGCCGCCGTGCGGCAGATGGAGCACCTCCTCCTCGCGCACGCGCGCGCGGCGCTGGAGCGCGGCGACGCGTACTGCTCCGTCTACGCCACCAAGGACGCCCGCGCCTCCACGCTCGGCGAGCTGGCCGACGAAGGCGTCTACCGCGTGTGCTGGCTCTGCGGCCCCGACCAGGGACGCCAGCAGACCTTCAATCGCGCACCCTCCACCGCACCCTCCCGCCCGGCGCCCAGCCCTGGCGCCGGCCCTCGCGCGGCCTGGCCACCCGACGCCCATCCCCATGCCACGCCTGCGCCTGCGCCTCCTCCCCCGCGCGCCGCTCACGCTCCCGTCTGCGCTCCGCGCCATCCCGCCGCCTCACCCGCCCTCCTGCGCCTACGCCCTCCCGCACCCAGCGCTCCGACACGGTCGACGTGTGCCAGTTCGAGGTGCGCCGCCACCGCCAATGCCTGTCGCCCATCCTCTCGGTCACCGACCGCATGGACTGGGCCGCGCCCAGCACAACGCGCGGCCAGAGCCTGACCCTGATATTGAACTTGGGCCTGAGCCTGAGCTTGAGCCTGCGCCTGCGCCTGCGTCCAGCCAATACCGTCCCCATCTCCTTGGCCGAGACGGTGGGAGCAACTAGATCGCCCCCCGCCCGGACGGCTAGACGCCCTCGCCTCATCCACGATGTCGTGGAAGCCGTCGAGCGCGACCGCGCCCACTCGCGTCAGCGCGATTCCCAAAGCTTGACCCCACGGCCCCAGCCTGCACCCCTACCGCGTTTACGCACCCGAGTGCGGGAAGATACGCCTGTGCAGGCACGCCTGGCTTCCCCCGACCGCTCAGGTGGCCGAGCAGCGAGACCTGCTCCCCCCACCGACTGTCGCCACATCTGCAACCGACACATCTTCGATTGACCGCGCCATTCGTGGGTCCTTGTTGGACCGCGAGAGGCAGGCAAGGGATCACGAGCGAAATCAACGGCCCCCTGTTCCGTTTTTCTTCCAGTTCCCGGCGACGCCGGTCTAGATCCCCCCGGCCCAGGAGCGAAAGAGCGATGATTCTAGTTCCACCGCTCGGCCTTCCACCTGCTCCAAAATGAGCTATTCCTGGACCCCTCGGCACGCCTGCAACGTGCCTCTTTTGGGATCGGATGGGAGCATGGGTCCCAGGTCCTGTCGGAAGCATGGGAGGAGGACGGGACGAGGGACCTGGACTTGGACCTGGACCTGGACCTGGACCTGGACCTGGACCTGGGGCGGCACCCCCATCCGACCCGCCCCATATCGGCCCGTTCGCGTGGGCACAACAAATCTTCCTCCTTTAGCAGTTTGAGAAGCTATCATTCTACCTCTGCCCGCCGCGTACGGGCCCGCTCACCTTCCATGCCTCTCCACTCGGCACGAGGGCGCACCCTTTCCCTCTATTCCGACCGGGATGGGTCGCGATCGAACCGGGTGGCCACACCCTCTGTCCATTCTGCACGGGCATCTACCGCCTCTCTCGCTCGGCACACACGCACCCCATCCATCTCGGAGCGGGAACGAAATCGTTCGGTGGGCCAGGGCTTAGGGGACACTGTGGCCGAGTCTCCCCCGTCTGGGTGGGCAGAACGGGTCGGTCGGGCGCGTACTTCGGCGCCCGAATCCTACCCTTACTCACTGCGGACCTCTGGAACCAGCGGTCCTTCCGCTACGCCCAGCATCCGAGAAGGGGGGAACTGGATTGCGACGCAGGCGGCGCGTCAGTTGCCCGATTGGATGTGGCGAGGCGCGACGGCAGATGCGCCTCGGGAAAGTGCAGTGAACTGGGACCGAATCGTCTCTGCACGCGCTCGTGCCGCCCGAGACAAACGGTGGGCATGACGCCCATCACGGATCTTCGGCCAGGAGGGGGAAGGGAAGGACAGAGGGCTGCACTTCAATCCCCGCTTATGCCCTTGGCCTTTTCAAGTCGGACCTTTCGGATGATCTGCCTTCGGATTTGGATATTGGTCGAGCTCGCCTAGGTTCGCGTTAAGCGCTTTCCCCCCCCCCCCACCCCCCCCTTGCCATTTTTACTTCTCTTTCTGCTCATCGGGGCTGTTTCGGATGCGTTGCGTTGAGCCTCGCGGATCCTTATATTCACTGGTGGATCTCTGTGTACAGTGGGTTTATGGGTTGGCTCGTAGCGGCAGTGGTGGGGGTAGGCAGTAGACATGGGTTCAGTTTGATGGAACCAGAAAGCCAGAAAGCTAGAACGATCTGGGATCAGGATCAGGCCGCAGGCCCCTCAGACGGAGGCCTGCACTTCAGGAACGGTAGTCGCCATTGATCGCCACATACTCCTTGCTCAAGTCGCACGTCCAAAAGTCCGCACTGGCCTCTCCTTCTTGCAGGTCGACCCGGATGACAATATCTTCATGGGCCAACAACTCTGCTGCTGCCTGCTCATCCACCGCCTGCGGTACCCCATCTTTGAGCAGGGTAGCGGCGCCGCGCCTCCACCCCGGGCGGAGGGAGGAAGGTGACACTGACCTTGGCCGGGTTGATGCGCCAGGGCGCTTGGCCCGCTTGCACACGTTCCCCCTTCGGCGTAAAGGGGGCAAAGGTGCGTACCCTGCCGCACAGAGGATGCGCCCCCAATTCGCATCCGAACCATGCAACGCCGTCTTGACCAGCGCCGAGGTGGAAATGGAAGAGGCAACGGCGTGAGCTTGGTCCCTAGTCGGAGCCCCCGTCACGCTCACCTGGACAAACTTGGTAGCGCCCTCGCCGTCGCGGACGAGAAGATGAGCAAGTTCAAGGCAGAGCGAAGTAAGGTGGTGTTGGAACGTGGCAAAGTCCGCATCACCTTCTGTCAAAAGCGGCGCGGAACGATCCACAGCCCCATTGGCCAAGGCAAGAACAGTATCGTTGGTGCTCATGTCGCCGTCGACCGAGATGGAGTTGAACGAACGACTGACAGCGTGGTTGAGCGCCGTCTGCAGCGCTTCAGGCGCCACAGGCGCATCGGTCGCTACAAGCGAAAGTAATGTGGCATGCAACGACGTTGGTGCGCCCATCCTCGGATGGATCATGCCGGGCCCTTGGAGATCCCGACCAAACGACAGGTCTGGCCACCAACTTGGAACGTACGCGCACGCAGCTTGGGGAACGTGTCGGTCGTCATGAACGCACGACTGGTCTCGTCCCAGGCTTCGGGATCGTTACGCAAGACCATACCCGAAGCCAAGTGCGGTAGCGCACGCTGGATCGTGCCTAGCGGCAAGGGGACCCCAATCACCCGGTCGACATCATCAGCGTCGCGGCCTCGGGCGTGGACGGTGCTTTGCCCAGCCCTTTGGCCGGCGCGAGAAGCGTACTGACTTGCTCCGTTAACGTCTTGACATCTGCAAGCCCTTGCTCGCCCGTCACAGCATTCGCACACCCGAGTTGACCAGCACCGCACGCGCTTGCACCCCCTGGCTCAGCAGCGCCGCATCAAACTGCACCGGCGCAGCTTGGAACACGTTCTGGGTAAACGTGCCTGCGACCGAGGCAGGGTAGGCAGACACGACCAAGGCCAGATCGGGCTTGGGCGTGCTGGCCGCAGCAGAGGGCGCGGTAAGCTTGGGCGAGATGGCAGCCTTGATGCCGGCGCGTAGGTGGCAGACACGGCGTAGCCCTTGGGCAGCATCTCCTTGGCCACGGGGCGGACAAACCGGCTGGCCTTGTCGGAGCTGCGCAGGGCAGAGGTGCTGAAGGACCGCGTGGCGGCGTGCAGAGGACGAAGAAGGAGCATCGTCGGTGGCAGGTGTGGTGGTCGGGGAATAGCGGAGGCGAAGGCGAAGGCGAGGGAGGCGAACGGATTGGAGCGGATCCAGCACATCCAACCGAGATGAAATTTATCTCCGTTGGATTTCTTCGAACTTGCCAGCGGCTTGAGCGGTTGGCGGTAGTAGTGTTACGCTGTGCGACTCCGTGGCAGTATATGACTCTCCGCAGGGGTGATCGAGGTGACCAACAGCGGATACCACAAGATCCACCGAGGATCTAATATGACTAGCTGGCCCTATGACTCTCAATCAGAAGAGAGTGGCTGTTCCCTCCCGCCATCCTCCACACTTCTGAGCGCCTGGCACTGTTTCCCCGCATCCTCACACAGCACGGACGCCTCGCTCGAACCCCGCCCTTCTATCCCAGACCCCTGCTTCCAGCATCATTTTTTTTATCTTTCCGACCTCGAGGGCCCCAAACCCGTTCTTACGATCTTCCGGACAGAGATGAAGTTATGTCGATGACTCCATGGATGTTCTCCAGCGCGAAATGGCATGAACAAAGAGTTGGATTCTATATTCAAAGCAGGGGGGGAAAAACGGTATACAATCCGATCCACAGAGCTGAGATGGCGATCAAAATCGATGCAGGCAAGCATGTGAAGTGCACATTGGAATCCTTGAAACTGGCCAACCAAAAGAACAAGCAAACAAAAGCCACGGATGGATATTCTTGAGGTTCATGGTCATGGCCATGTGAATGTAAGAGGGGAGGGGGGGGGGACAGACTTACTTGCCCAAACCAACCGATATTTAGACAAGAATCTCCACTTCGTAGGCTTCAGACAGCTCCGTCGGCGCATCCTGGGACGAAGCCACGGTGGATCGCCAGGCTTCCACCGGATCCACTGCGTCCGACCCCTGCGCACTGGCGACAGGCCACCCTACCGTCTCCTTCCCTTGCCGCCTCGCCCCATTCCACTGGTTCACGTCGGTTGGCCCAGACTTGGGGCCCTGGCGTCAACCTCAAACTCAAGGTCGATCGGGGTGCACATGGGGGTTTGGGCACGACAGCCCCTGCGTCGTCGAATCGGTTCGGAAATAGGTTGGAAGGCGTGCTAGCACGCTGGCAGCTGGGCGAAGAGAACTTGAGCGCCCCCACCCTGGATGAGAAGAACAGGGGAGGGGATAGGGAAAGACGGTGGGCAAGCATCGGTTGGCCCAAGGTGCACATTGTCCAATTCGGATTCAATTGGCGAGAGGAACGGGGGGGCGGAAGAGAGCTTGTTCTGAGATCGAAGGAACGGAAGATGGGACGGGAGAAGGAGGTGGCGGATCAAGGGAGTTTGGGAAGCAAGGGAAGCAAGCATGAGACCCCGCTCGCGCCGATCCTATACCACCTCCGCCCAGCCCGGAGTGACCATCGCAACAGGACCACCATACCGTGACCCAGAGCGCACATGACGAGCGCAACGACCACGTTCCCCGCACGCTCATCGCCACCAGAGGGACCAACAGGGACTTGATCACCTCGGGGGCATAGAGGAGCGTGAAACGTACCGCCGACTCGAGCACCACTGCCCGGGACCCGAATGCTCGATCGAGCAGTGCAGCCATCGAAGCCGTCTGCGTTGGGTCATATGGTCCAGCTGGACCAACGACTGGGTCATCCGTTCGCTCCCTTCTACCGCCAGTGTTGTCGCTCGGCAATCCGCGTCCAATCCGCCAAAACAAGGTCAACGTGTACTGTGCAAGGAATCCAGTGGGTGTCTAGGGCGCGCAAGCCGTGCGCGCGCTCAGCAGGTCTGTGCCCACTTCCATTGCGCTCAACTTGAGCGTATGCATCTCCTTGGATAGCCCACCCACTTCCTCCTGCACCGGGTGCAACAGATTGGTCACTTCTCGGTCCAACGCGTGGATGGTGGTGCGCAACAGCGAATTCCAACTGGGTTTGAGGTCTCCGCCTGCTCAGCCAAAAAATGTGAAGGTCGGTATCCAACGCTCGCGAGCGCTCTTCCATCGCTACCAGTACGTGCTGATGAGCTTGGTCCGATCTGTCGGTAAGCGACGCAAGCTGTTCCTCGACGGCATGTTGCGTCTGGCGGGATAGATTGGCATGCTCGGCCCGAAGGGCGTCCAGGTCCTGTTGCAGCGCGGCAGCCAGTTCATGCAGTTGGTCCGTTTGGACGGCGTACACCGCATTCCATCGTTCCAGGCCTTGTTGCACAACGGGATTAGCTGCGCTTGTTCCTCCAAGCGGGTGCGCCACGTATCCCGCGCTTGGTCCACCCCTTGCGTGACGAAGTTGGATGCAATGCACGTCAAAGTCACGGCTGGCCGTAACATAGGATGTCCAGAGTTGGGGAGAGCGGGAAAGGGATCTAAAGGTGCAGAAGGAGGGGGGTCAGGGGCCAAAGAAGAAATGTAGGTGAACACGTACGTACTCTATGCAACGCGGAGGAGGCGCGATAAGAACCGGTTCGGTCCTGGTCAGGATGTGTACTGGGATAAGGAGAAGCGGGAGGTCTTGGCATTCGGCTGGGGTAGACAGGCCGGCCAATTCGATCTCGCACCCGCGCTAGCTCAACACTGGCTCGCATCCGGCCAGACGTGGTTGTTTGCTCGCCCCCAATGCCCAATCGCCTGGCACGTCGGAGGGTGACATGGGAGTGCATGCGTCCTGAATGAAGGTGGAGGTGTGTAGTAGCAGTCGGACGAGTGGTGCTCAGTTTGAGCCGATTGGAGCAGCTCGGCACGTTTCAGTGCATCCACCCGGAGATCGGGCGGAGAGCCGTCGAGGGATCAGCCATGTTTCGTCTGTCGACACCTCGATTGTACTCCAGGGGAGAGAGGGCGTACCAGACAAGTAGCGGGGCTGCTGGGTTGGGCTGGGGAATGGGCGGTGATATGCATGGGTAATGAAGCAAGCAAGAGGATGCGACGGATGGCATGCCAGCGCCAGCTTGGCATCTTGGCCGTCTTAGCTTTCTGGGGGCGAGTCGGGGCATGGAGAGGCGGGCAGGAGGCGCGAGAGGTGGTGGTGGTGGTTGGCGGAGGAAGATGAGCAGGAGGAGGACGAGAAAGGAAGGAGGAGGAGGAGAGTGTGCCATTGTGTTCTGTCTGGGCGTTGTAGGCGCAGCGGTGGCGGCTGGTGAAGCTTGAAGGCCGGTGGACAGACAGCCGTCGGATAGA
>RSEE01000222.1:0-13913 GCA_003971905.1 Moniliella sp. 'wahieum'
AACCCTAACCCTAACCAAGCGTCCGACGCGCGAGATGCGCCGGCGCGATGTGTGCGGACAAGGCCCACCGCCAAGTGACGCAGGGCATGCTCGGCCGCCGGTCCGGACGCTGGAAGCGGACCAGGACACGGTGTCACTGACCGAGGCGACGTACCAGTCGCTGCAGGACAAGCACCCGACCGGCCCGCGCAACCGATGGCCGGTGTTGTGGTCCGGCAGGTTGCCGAGCGCCCGCCGCCGACGCTGACCGGCGACGCGATCGAGGACGACGAGGGCCACCTGCTGGAAGATCTCGAGGTTCAAGACAAGGATGTGGACCGTGCTGCTGCTAGCTTCTCCCGCGACGTGGGAGGCGGCGTCAGTGGCTGGTCCCAGCCGCTGCTGCGGCTCGCGCTCCAGCACGACGACTTCAAGGCGGCGGTCAAGTCGATGGCCACCGCCATGTACGCGGGCACCTGCCCCGGCGCCAGCTGCTCTGCACCAGCAGGCTCACGGCTCTTGCCAAGCCGGACGGAGGTGTGCGCCCCATTGCCTGTGGGGAGCTCCTCTACCGGCTCCTGGCCAAGATCCTCCTGCTGCACATCGACGTCCGCTCGCCCCTCTTGCGCACCCAGCTGGGTGTCAAGTCCAAGGGCGGCGTGGAGCCGATTGTGCGGCTGCTGGACCGCGTCGTCACCGGAGGCGACCAAGGCAACGGCCCCGCGTGGGAGGACCGGTTCAAGTATGTGACGTCGCTCGACTTAAGAACGCGTTCAACAGCGTGGACCGACATGTGATGGCGCAGGCCGTCAACGACCACTGCCGCGAGCTGGTGCCCTTCTACCGCTGGGCATACGGACAGCACACGCAGCTGGTCGCGGGCGGTGCGGGGAACGTGCGCACGATTGTCAGCAGCAAGGCGTCCGGCAAGGCGATCCCTTTGGCCCCTTTTTCTTTTCCGTCGCGATCCGGGACACGCTCGCCGCGGCGCAGCGCGCGCTCGGCGACGCAGGTGTGGTCGTGTCCTACCTGGACGACACCTACCTGCTGTCGCGCGAGCCCAACGCACTGTCGCTCGTGTCGGGCGCCCTGAAGCACGGAAAGACGGGGCTGGAGCTCAACGTGGCCAAGACCAGCGTCACCAGCGTGCAAGAGATGCAGGCCCAGGGTGCCAAGGTCCTCGGCTCGTGCATTGGGCCCCGGGACGCCCGCCTGGCCTTTTGCGGGACAAGATTGCGGACCAAGCCTCCCGCTACCCGCCCTGCATGGCCTTGCACTGCAGGACCGGCTGCTGCTCTTGCGGTCGTGCCTGCAGCACAACCTCCGCCACCTGCTGCGCTGCATGCGGACTGACGATATCGCGGAGGAGCTGCGCGAGATTGATGGGCAGCTGTGGCAAGAGGTCAAGGCCATCCGGGCGCCGACCCGAACGACGTGGAGGGACAACGGTGGGACGAAGCTCTTCTTTCCCTGCCGCCGCAGTGGCGGGCTTGGCTTCTTCTCCCACCTCGACGTTGCTCCCCACGCGCGGGCGGCCTCATGCGAGGAGGCGGATGTGTGGGTGGAAAAGGTGATTGCTGGCCGACCGGAGAGAGAGAGAGAGAGAGACGCGCCAGCCGCCACGCGACAGTCGCAGCGGGAACGGACGACCGCCATGTTTGCCGACCAACAGGCGAAGCTACTGACCGAGCTGCCGCCCGAGTTGGGCCACCGGCTGCTAGAGAACGCCGAAGCGCTCAACCGGACGTGGATGTCGGTGGTGCCCTCGACTCCAGCTTTAACGCTTCCTGACCACGAGGTCATGGCTGGACTGCACCTCCGCACCCTCTGCCGGCACGCCGCCGTCTGCCGGAACTGCAACGGACCCTGCCAGATGTGGGGCACCTGCAGTCCTGCAACCGGTGGCGCTCGATTGGCAACTACCGCCATGAGATGCTCCGACGCTGCATCGTCAACCTGGCCCGGCACATTCCGGCCACCGAGGTGGAGACCGAGCCCTTCACCCAGCCGCAGCGCCCGGGCGCTACGACCGCACCGCCAACCGCACCGACATCAAGCTGACAGGAACCGGTGCCTCCAAGGGCACCTCGACATGCTACGACCTGACGTTTTGGTCTTTCGGGAACAAGACGCGCGACGCCGACATGCGCCGCGTCCGCCAGCAACTCGCCGCCACCACGCCGGCGCCCGAGCTGCGCAGGAAGGAGATGGATGTGTTTGTCGAGACCGCCGCCAAGGACAAGCACCGCAAGTACGACGCGATTACTACAGGTGCTTTTGTGCCCTTGGTCTTTACCGCAGGCGGCTACGCCCACGGCGAGGCCAAGGCTGTTGGCGCACTGGAAGGGGGAGGCGAACGCCGGTGCCTACCGCACGTTCACCGCCCTCTTTTCGTCCTGGCTCTTGCGTTGTGCGGTACAAGGCATGCGAGTCGCCCCTTCCCACCGCGCCCCCCCACGGATGGCGGGGAGGGGGCGATACTCGTAGAGCCCCGCGCGGCGTAAGCCCAGATGGCGTACACCCCATCCTCGGTACTACTCTGTCAGAGCGTTTTAGGCGCCAGAAAATGCACCCCGGGATACTTTTCTGCCACAAGCATCATGACCTGGGCGTTTTCCTATGCTGCCTGCACCGCCTTGCTCGTGCACACCCCTCTTTTCCATGGCGGCGACCTACGCCGCTGGTGGAACATGTCCAATGTAGCTGATTCTCTGACCCCCACGCCCGCCAACTCGCCCGCTACCGGCTGTTCCCACCTGGTGGTACCTGTGCTTGCTACTGGTTGACTTTGTCCTTGCTATCGCCATGGTGCACGTGTACCACACCTCGGTACCGGTTTGGGCGATTGTGCTTGCCCTGTTGGCGCTGGCTGCAATCTTCATTGTTCCAGTGGGCATTGTGTTGAGCCGGACGTCGGTGGAGCTGAAGTGTGTGGAGCATTGGCGACGTTGATGCTAGTGCTCTGCCTGAGCACACGACCATCCTTTCGCTCTTTCAGATATGCTGCGCGGGGACCATCGAACAGGCGATGCTCTACTGTGGCTGCTCCAAACTGGCAGTCTACTTTAAGATCCCGCCACGGATCACCTTCTTGTACTCGTTGGAACCCAGTTGGCCTGCTCAGTGTTGCAAAGTGGAATCGGGTGGGATGGAGTTCTGATACGCTGGAGCTCAGCCCGAACAAGCCAAACCGGGGTTGTAGGTTTGTACGATCCCATATATTGGGCTGGCGTCGGGCTTCACAAGAACGGCTTCCTGCACCAATACCAGTGGACTCTGTACTTTTCCTTATTGGTGCAGTCGCGCCACTGCTCTTGTACCTTGCCGGACGCATGTCCCCTCTCACTTGAATCACTTTGCTCACCTCCGCTCGATCCATTGGCCGCTCTTCTTTGGTGGCGTATCGCAATTATCATTTTTCCATCGGCTTGCTGGACCTCCTGGTTTTTCTGGGGGGCTGTCACTAACCTACTGTTTCCCGTCGTCGGCAATTGAATTATTGGATTGCGTAGCCCACTACTCTCTCTTCACTTTGAATTGTTCCAGGGATGAATGTGGCTAACTCTCTTCTCTAACAAAATCTCTGGATTGGCTGTCGACAGGATGAATTACATTCTCTCTGCCGCCGCTTCTGTGGGATGTTCGCTTTGTGCAGCCATCATCACTGCCATGGAGTATGCTACAGAGGGTACTGACACATGCTTTACCCGCTTCCTCAATCACCTGAGCAACCTTGGGCCCCAGAACGACTTCGGCGATGCTCTGGAAATTTTTTTGGTCTGGAACGACACGTTGTTTCCCAACAGGAACGCGCCTTCCACCACGTCCTAGTTGTCCCCTTGCAAAACCAGCCCGAGACCGTCGGCAGATCTCAACCTCAACGAGGGAATCCCCCTGCCTTTTTTCTGTCTGCCATCCAATCGCGATGGCATCAGAGGTGTCCTCCCATCTGTCTCTCAAATTCTTTCTTTATTGGGCATCCAGGGTTACCTAGTGCATGTACCAACCCCCTGCCGCTGCGTTGCCCCGTTTTCGTTTTTAGGTGGGACAACCGGGGCTCGAACCAATCAGGAAAGAGGACCCGTGAACGATATTTTGGCGCTCGTTACGATACCACGTCCGCCACGACTTCTCCCATCCAGTGAATATAAGAAACGCGCTGTAACGATGTTGATGTCAAACAAGCTCTTTCCTTAGTCACTGCTACGGACCGCTATAGGAGACGGAATACCTGGGCATTGTCTCGTGTACACGAGTATAGCGGCGATTGGGAAGGAGAATGTGTGTTTTTACAGACCTTATGTGTATCTCGTTGCCTGCCACGGCACAGGGATTGTAAAGAAATTGTCAAGACTAGAGAGCCCCCCCTATGTGGTGACGCTCTGACGCTGATACAGTTGGATAGGACGCTGCCGGGGCTCAACAGATGCCCTGTTCTGACAAGGGGATTGTGAAGGGTTTGCCGGCTTCCCACAGGAGGAGACCTTCCCTGCCCACTGGACAAGACTCACGGAGAACATCCAAGGTCCAAAGAATACAGGCGTGACTAACGTAGGCGGTTCTCAAGAGCAATAGTCCCTTGCTATCCGTCAGGGAGAGCCACGCAGCGTCCAAGAAGAATTACCCGCGACGACGCCACTGTGGCCGATCAACTGTGCATACCGAATGCGATCCGCAGTGCTAGCGTGGCCCAAAAAGGGGAGCAGGACCTCTCCCGGAGAGCAGGGAAGAGCTGGTTGGTTGGTGGACCGGATAGCTGCTCCCCATACAGCACCAGCATATGTTCCACATGTCCACACTGGCTGAGGGCTGACGCCAACCCCAACGCGCTCATCAGTCTCTCATCTGATGCCCGCGCCCAGTGCTCAGTGACCTGGCACTGGGGCACAATCACTACCGCTCCGCTCTGTCCCACAGTATAAACTGGATGCCTCGGCTGCACACCGGTCGGTAGCCTAGCCGTTCCCGCAACCATTGGAAATAATCCCACTTCGCAAACCGCTTCAACCAGATCAATGAAATATCTTGATCCCTGGCACAGACGAATAATGTGTGCTTGTCTAGGCAGCGAGGATCACAATTTCTCGAGTGATGGAGGAGCTGTTCACATCTGGGTTAAAGAGTACATAGACATCTATTTTGATTTACAGCTGGCAAATGTTGTTGGAAAACCCCATTGCTAACAGTACTTCGCGAGTGAAGGGAAAGTAGTCAACAAAATGATTCGGATAGCTGCTGAACACCACTCTGGGACCCCGATGGTTTTCAGCCGCATTTCTTAACTCTGTTCGTCCTATACATGAATAGCACATGAGGCGACCGCCCGGCTTGGTCCCATTCTTCCTGTACAGAGCTCAGTGGACGTATGTGGGTGCTTTTGCTTGTAAGTATTGTGCAGCTAACTGGGATAGGGGTGATAAAGTCATAGCATTCACTGCATAGTTCCCACAAGAGCTATGCTCCCATCCGCAGGTAGGAAAAAGAAAAATAAAATAAGAGCACTACTGCGGCAGTGCCTCTGGTCGCATGTCACCAGTGTAGCACGCAATTCATCCACACAACAGTAAGTTGCATCGAGTAAGTTGCATATGGGCCAAAGTAATTCTACGGTAGGCACAGTGGGATCATTGCGGGGTTTGGAGGGGCTTACAGTAATCTACGTCCATTATCTCATTTTTGCTCCAGGACCCATCCGCTCTTTCTGAAAGAATTCGGCGGGGATGTGGGTTTATCGAAAAAATGGGGTGTTCGCACGATTACCCGATGTAACTGTGCCTACCATCATTGCATCCAAGTCACGCAATGTGACATCCAAGTCCCTTCGATCCACGTTGTCCGGCATTTCAAGTCGCCCTCCATGTCGTAATCTAGGATGAGGGTCATTTAATAGTTGCATTAAGCTTTGGGGGAATAGGAGAATTGCAGTTTAGGATTCGGGCGACTTGGCTGAATGCTGCTATGTCAGGCTGGTGTGATGGGGGATTGTGTATGATGGGGGCTCAGGGGTGGTTCCTTGGGGATGATACGATCCAATTTGGATCTGTCATTGCACTTCATGCCTCTATACCATTGAACAAGAGTCGGAGGTTTTAAAAGCTGGAAAATTGGCAGTACAACGCTATCATTGAGATGAGACTTTCTAACGCAGTAGGCAGAAAGATGGACCCGAGGCCACGATAGAAAACTCCACCACCTTATCACCAACCATGTTTAGTCTGTATCGGCGAATGCCCGGTAGCATGCATGTGTCTTTGTTTCATCGTCACGACAAGCTGATGCTGGTATGTAAGCATTCTTAGCCGCTGAGTGAACTCGGTAACTTATCCTGACGGGGCCGTCAGGAAGGTCACCGATATGTCCGTACCCAGAACAGCCAAAACAGAGACGCCTCCAGCCCATAAACTTCGTTCTACCTCAATGGGACTCGAAACCCGTTCATCCATGCCCATAATTACTCGGATGAGAAAGAAAAGAGAACCGTACAAACCACACCGGACATCAACCCAAATGCCATCCCCTCATGGCCAATATTATTCCCACCTGGACTATTCTTCATCTCGTTAACCGCTACATGGAACTACCATACTCATTTCAGTTCACCTGGACGTGATTGTTTTGTTACCCGGCAAAAAGTCAATGGCAAGACCCACAGGGGAACCATCCAATTAGCCCCGTGATATAAGGGGGTATTGTCAATGGCAGAGGTTAATTGGCTCAGGAAACTTTGTCCACTTCATCTGTTGGCTTCCTACATACGTATTTGGGTCAGTATTCACGAGTGTGATGTTTGGTAACCTGATCCTACACAGAGAATATCATAAGCACTTAAAGTGTTTTATCTAATTCGCACATCAGCAATGGTGTGGTGACCATCCTATACCGACAAGTCCCAGGATCGTTGTTGACAGATATATCACCAGGTTTCAAGATGTACATCGTTTAATGAAACGATTGGATCATATGTTCAGAAAATGGATTGAGAGAAACATCCGTAGTAAAGGGGAAGCGGATGAAATAGTCACTGTGTTGCCGCAGAATAATTCATAATTGAGATCAGTCCCATGCCTTCAGGATATCCATGAAGGCGTTTACATGTTAATCGATGGAACAATACTAAAACCTGATGTACCAGTATGGTATGCGGGTGATGCGATAACACCCAACTAGTATGTGTCAGTCTGTTGAGACCGCGGATATACTTCTGATAATTTTACAGGTGTGGGATAAGCTGTACCTCAGGCTACATCAAATTGCCGTTGCTACCAACAAGGCCGCAATAATTTGTCCGGATGCCGGAGGCACTCAGACATCGAGCCATTGCGCGGTTGTCGTGTCTCCCAATATTCGGCGAGAGGTGCAAATAGCTCCAGTGTCGTGAGCTGAGATTCGGTGACGAGTGTTCGCCCCACTCTGGTTAGCATCGCGAGCTGTAAGGTACGCCATTGAATACTCCCATCCGGGCACCTATGTAACCCAAACTCATCATCAAATCATACAATTGGATTGTCCCAGTAGATGTCACTGCAGATGCCCAATAACGATACCGTTACCGGCCCTACGTGAACATATTGTTGACATCCGTCCTAGGACCGCGCGGACCCTGAGTCACGTGAGTCAGCTTTCATTCCTCCCGAGCTCGCACCAGTCTTGTGGACGAGTCAGTCGCAGAAGCTTCTTAGTCCAATGCGACGTTCAGTGCTCACATTCTGTGGTAGTAACGAGGCCGACAATATCATTGAGGCCCAATTGTGAGACCATGTAACAGCTGGAAAGCTTGGCCGAGCGTCCAATTGTTCGTCATTTGTTATTGGCATCTTGACGATTGGTTGTCAGGGTATTTGGGCCCAGAACGAGTAAATGCATTTCAATTGTGTAGAAAATAACCTCACCGCTTGCTCAGTTCATTCGGGTCAGTATTTCGTTACCGTTACTAGTCGGTTCACTCACATTAATTTTTATCGAGCTTCTTCAGTTACTGGGCGTGGTCGTTATTGAGTCGCTACCACTCTGGATCTTTCACGGTATGCCGCTTACTAACCACCTGAGTTGTTCGCCCTACGGCGATGAAGCCTCTAAAAGCTTCTACTGCTCAGTCAAATTGCGGAACCGCATATGGTGGTGGAAATGGTGGCCTATGCTCTGATCTCTAAACTACAGTACGATGAGGAAATAAGGGCGCTGCTGCTTCAGTGCCACTGCGGTAGCATGTCGCAAGTGTAGCACTGTTGATCTATGTCTCCCACCGTGTCTGTTGGAAATAAGCGCTGAATGCAATGATGGTTCAAAAACAGGAAGTGGGACTAGGCCTAGCAGAGCAAAAAAAAAAAAAGAGAGGGATAATGGAGTCGGGCGCTAGATCAGTCTGGGATCCAATCCAGACTGCGTGCTCAGTGCGGCCACCTCGGGTGAGAGGAGCAAGTCAGCGTGGCTTAGAGGTTATCGGCCCTCGAACCCCCCGGTCAACAAGCACATGATACGTAACTCATGCGCTGGATCTGAAAGTACGCGGCAGGCATCGTGGTTCGCTCGAAACTGTAGCCCTGGGTGTTCTTTAAGCTACTAGCCTCCTCCCTAGTTGCCACGCCGGGCTAACAGCCCTGATTGGATCGAGTATGCAAACTGGCTTCCTTTGTACGCTCGATGTCAAGGACCCCTACAACTCTCGGTCCCACTGGATGAACATATTTGTCGACCTCGCCCCCAGGCTGTGAGGCGCCGCCGGGACACTAGTATTGGGCGTTAGTACGGCCGCCGAATAGGTTGTTCAGGATCTCAAACATACCGAACACAGAGTGCCTGGTACGACTATAGTACTTAGTTGTCTCGAAACCTTAACTGAGCGTCTTGGCGTGCGGAAACCATCAGCCACAGATCCCTTCATTGCCTGCACAGAGGCGACGCTGACGCCATGCGCCTGTCCTACTCTTTGTGGATGTCCTCTCCTCGCTGGCACTTTGTGTCGGGTCTTTCCTAAGCTTTCAAGCAGAGCTTCGAGGCCCAGGTGTAGTCGCTCAACTCTAACGGTGATTCTATGTATGTTGAACTTTCTTGGGGGCTCGAGCTTCTTGGCGCCCTACTCTACCCTCCCGAGGGTACATAAAAGTGAGCAGCACACCACTTCTCCTCGCTCTGGTTTCCAAGATACCATTCCATGCATCCTGAATGTGGACCCCAACAACGACGTCCACAGCACGGCCCCGTGGATGGGATGATGCATGGCTTCCGAGAAGATCACAGCGAAGCAAAACAATAGACCAAGAATCAAGTGCTTACGGGTCAGTTGCATGTGAGCTGCGACAAGATTATAGGGAGTGCTTGATGAAGGGAGATGGTTTGGCTAGACCCGAACCCACAGACGTCCCTTGGAAGCGGTAAGGCGGGCGATGGAGATGATGACCGTGCCGGTCATCACTATGGCGGCCGAGTAGAGAAGGAGCGGCCACCAGCGATCGTTATTGTCTCCCAGCACGGCGCCGCCGATGGGCGTACCGAACAAGCCTGCGAAGGACAATACGAAATAACCTGTGCCTATCCGTGCGCCGACTGTGTCCGTGGGGCCGATTTGAGCCAAACACGAGGGAAGAAGAGAGATATAGGATCCTGCAGAAAGAGAACGACCGGGTTAGCAGCGCATTCCAAGTCAGGGACGGGGGGGGGAAGCGAGAACAAACCGGAACAGAATCCTAACAGGATGGAAGCGGGAATCAGTCCACCCAAGTTATTTGCCAAGGGCCACACAAACAGGATAGCCGACACAACGGCGCAAAAAGGGACCAACGTATTAAACCGACCGATCTTGTCGGCCAGTAAGCCAGGAAGGATACGTCCGAAAGTAGACGAGGCGTTGATGACCGACAAGAAATAGGATCCTTGTGGGATGCGGTACTGGGCAGTGAAGAGGTCGAGGTATGTCCACACGTTGTAGATCGTCAAAAAAATGAGAAACGCACCGGAAGTGAGCAAGACAAAGGTCCAGGACTGGAATGCAGAAAAACTGGATCCATTGAATCCGCCGCCATCCTCCGTTGGCAAAGTGAATTTTGGGTGCCAATCGTTGGCGTAGAGCGAAGTAGGAAGGAATGAAGCAAGCCAATGCCATAAATCCAAAAATACGCATGCACCAGGGGAAGCCAACGTTGGGGTGATCGATCAGCTTGCGGGCGGCAATCGGTTAAAATTGTGCCACCGATGGAGCTACCCGAGGCCACAATCCCATTCGCGAACGCCCGGCGACGCAGAAACCAGTGCGACGAGGACATAGCACCCAAGTTGAAAAAAGTCCACACGCCAAGGAAATGCCCACCCCTTGGGAGAGAAAAAGTTCCGTATCGTCTTGCACAATGACAACAACATCTGGCACACAACAAACAGGATGGCTCCAACTAGAAAGGTCTGTTAAAGACTAAGTTAGAACGTCAATTTGAAAGAAGGGCACAAATGAAGGGTGGTACTGACAAGGCGAAGGTAACCGGCATCGAAGAGGCGACCGACAACGGGTCCCATCATAAAAGGCAAACCGTACTGGAACGAACCAATCCAGGCAACCTGGCTTGATGATTATCCTTCAACATAGTGCGGAGGTAGTACTCTTCGAAGACACCAAACGCATTGACCAGGCCAAACGACCAAAACATGCACCAGAACCGCCAAAGACGGAAAGCCAAGCGTGTAAGCCCGTCTCAGGAAAATCAGAAGCGGAGTCAAAGCGAAAGTTGGCTCGTTCATTAGGGTACGTCCATCTTGGCTGTTCCCTTCGCCGTTGCTGCTGACAACAGAATGAGGTGCAGAAAGTGGTGAGGGAGTGTCGTTTACCTTCTTGCACGGATCAATTGCTGCTTCTTTTTCTGGATCGACGGGCAAATGGGAAGTTGGGTCCGCAAGAAGCATGTCGGGAGAATTGGCAGAGCCCATATCAACGTGCATGGAATCAATGTGGTATGCTTCGGGGAATAAGATGCTGACGAAAAGCGACGGGATGGCGATGCGTTCAATCAAAGGAAGGTGTGAACGAGTCCATATTATATAGTGGTTATGGATCAAGGTGCTTTTTCGATGTTGTGGGCGCTCACGACTCACGGCCATGCACCAATAAGCTGGCATGTGCCTTTCAGGAGATGTGTAGAACTGCGAGTGGGACGGCGAAACTAAAGTCCGTGGTCTCCGAGGAGGATATAGAGACGAAGGTGTTGCCAATGTATCGCGCGTTTTGTCGTCGACTGGCCTTCATCGGTCCTAGAGCAGCAGTATTGATACTGCGGAAAGTCCCCGCAGGAAAGAGAGAACATTCAATTTTGCTTTTGCAAACTCTCTCCATCGGAGATTATAGTTCGGACGATGGATAATCCGGGAATAATGTAGGCACAAGGTGTTCGCGCAACGTGACTCTGGGGCGGACTACCTTCTCGGCTTGGACTTTCTCAAGGACCTAGTAATAGTTCTCTTCGGACATATGGTCTTCTTTTCTACACGATGGATTGTGCAACTTAACCCTATTTGTAGCCAGTAACGGGCAACATACATAGATGCTGCTCTTTTTTTTCTCCTTCACTTTCTCCTTCGCCTTATTTCGCTTTACCTCGGTCACCTGCTTCCCTTCCTCTCTTTCCATCGACTTCATATACCTGAATCAATGCTTCCTGAGCGGTCTACTTCCCTGTCAGAGATTAATAGAGACCTGTCTACGGTCGTGTCTTTCGAGTCCTCACTCCATTCCCCCGTACTCTCTGTAGCAAAGCGTTGATGGAACATCTGTGCTAATGTTGGGTGATGTTCGAATTCAAAGGGCCATTGACCTCCGAAGGCTTGGTGTCAATTCGAGCACATTGCCGTGCTGGTTCCCCGGGATCGACGGGGTGCCGCTTTCCACACTTTTCACACCCCTCTCATCTACTACCTCAGCTTGTAATTGTGACTAACTCCTGTTGCGTCTCTACAACAGCATTTCTGCGCTGAGGACACAACAAGGTACGATCGATCAATGACACAGCGCCCAAAGAATGGATCTGATGGTTTGACGGATCTGATATTCTGATGGTGGAGATGTTGCACTTGGGTTGGCTGAAGAGTCTTTGTATCGAGTATCTCCACGGAAATAAAACGGTGATTGCACATCACATGTCACAGTGCCCCCATTAGGGTTAGAAACGTGGATCAAAGGCATCTTGCAAGCTATTGTCAATGAGAGCTGTGGTCACTAACTGGTCTAGGCGGCCCATCCCAGCTGTTGTGGGTTAGGAGGATACGGCTGTCTGTCCAACCGGGAGACTGCCCCCCCTAACCCACAATAAAATAGTGTATATATTTATTGCTCACGGAGGTTGGATATGCCAGAACTTTCCGCACGGCATCTGTCACGGGCTGCGGCGGACACAAGATGGTCCGACCCAAGCTAAGGCCCGCCTGCTCCGCACATGCCCAGTAGAGCGTGCACCGCAGGCCAACTAAGTGTGATGATGGTTGGCTATTAAGTATCGGGCCGAAGGGCCATGCTCCGCGCGACAATAGTCACCCCCGCAAGTCCAAGTCGGCCGGCCTAAATAAGGCCACCGAGCCAGTGCCGTGGCGGCATTGCCGTCCCGTCCCGTTTCCGTTTCCTTTCTGGTCGCGCTGGGCGACCAACCTGCTTTTGACATGTCTTCCTTTCTACACCCCTCTTGTATCCGTTGCCCTTTTGATCCTGCCTGTACCCCTGGTTGATGGGGATCTTTTCCCCCACCTTCCTTCTCGTCATCCTCTCGTTCCACTTTCTCCTTTCTAACCCTATCCTGTCCGACTCCTGCCGTTTCCAGCCAATTGATCCAGTACAGGCAGCTCCTCTTGTTAGGTCCGACATCTCCTCCGACCTCGTCCTCCAGCCCTTCGTCAGTCCAATCGCGCGAGCCCTCCTTCGGTCGCGGCGATTCCCAGTCTCAGTTGAGCAGTGTTTGTCCCCCTCTGCCTCCTCCCGTCCTAAGTCCCGGAGGCTTCAGACACGTACTACGGCCCAAGCCGGTGCGGACGCAGCCTTGCCACAGTGCAGCCGCCCCACCAAAGGCCTCGTCCCTAGCTCCGCTCGGACCACAACCAGCCTAAGCCCGAAACTACCGTGAGTCGACCTACCGTCGCTAAGGATTGTACCCAAAAAACCAGGCGGGCCCCCTGGCGGCGCCCGCCCGTGACACCCTGTGGGCAAGAACATGTAGGTATACTGGAAAGAATATGGGTGCAGGGAAGATGCTGGCACTCAAAGGTGTCGAGAGGCTTGAAAGAAGATGGACGGAAACCAGTCTGCCGGGAGACGAGAAAGGAGACAAAAAAGAAGTTGAGTTTCAGTAATATATCTGAGTAGAGACAAGTGGGAACCGAAAGTAGTGAGGTCAAATGGGACGAAAAGCGTTGCGAAAGCCCTCGGCTTTTGGATTGGGGTCAACGCATCGGTATCGGAGAAAGAGAAGATGCGTGACATTCGAGAAGAACGAAGTGTAGCTACACATGGAGGAAAAATCGAGTGCTTGCGGCTCACTTGCTCGTGAGCTTGGGCCAAGAGTAGTGTGTAAGAATGCCAGAGGGGAGATGACGAAGGCACAATGTTTATTGGCTAGACCCGAACCACAGGCGTCCCTTGGAAGCTGCAAAGCGGGCGATGGCGACGATCGCCGTGCCGGTCATTGCCACGGCGCCCGAGAGTAGAGCAGGAGCGGCCACCAGCGATCGTTTTGTCCCCCAAAACAGCGCCGCCAATGGGCGTGCCAAACATGCCGGCAAAGGATAATACGAAATAGCCTGTACCTATGCGCGCGCCAACTGGTCCGTGGGACGATTTGGGCCAAACACGAAGCAAGGAGAAGAAATGATCCTGCAGAGATGAGAGACCCAACGAAGGACACATTCAGGCAAAGAACTGAGTTAAGAGGGGAAGAGAGAACGAACCGGAACAGAATCCAAAACAGGATAGA
>RSEE01000223.1:0-32394 GCA_003971905.1 Moniliella sp. 'wahieum'
AAGCTCATCCCAATGCAGGCCACCACGCCTTGGCAGATTTGGCCTCTGGGTGGGGAGCTGGGTCCAGGTTGCTGACCATCTCTCAGAACGTGGACGATCTGTGTGAACGCGCCAACCACCCTCGGGCCTCCCTGCTGAAGCTGCATGGCGATATTATGACCGTTCGCTGCACCTCTCTTCATTGTGATTACGAAAAGCAAGACTTGACCCACCCCTTGACCCCTGCGTTGGGACGAGTACCACCACTCAGCGAGCAGTCGGCGGGCGAGCCCGATCAGCCCACGATTCCAGTCTGCGACCTGCCTCGTTGCCCCAAATGTGCTTCTCTTCTGCGTCCAGGGGTTGTGTGGTTCGGAGAGCAGCTGCCCCACGACGCACTTGAGCAGACCGAACGCTTCTTTGAAAAGGGTGTGGACCTGCTACTAGCCATTGGTATGTCAGCTTCAGTATATCCGGCCGCTGGTTTTATCGATCAAGTTGAGGAGGCCGGGGGGCGGGTGGCTGTTTTCAACCCCGACCCATCGGCGGGGCGTGACTCCCATTTTGATGGATGGCACTTCCAAGGGGATGCTACTGATTGGCTTCCCCGCGTTCTAGCTCCTTTCTTAAAGCAATAAGAAAGATACAAGAATCTTGTGGAGGCGCAACAGATAAAATAGTAAAGCATGCCAATGGTACAGAAGGAGAGGCATATGTTTCTTCTCGATGCGGTTCCTTTTACTTATGTTCCCCTTTCCTCCTCCCGCGCGGCATGTGTACCATCCTTTTCAGGTTGCCCTGGCCCTCCGGTTTTAACGTGTTTTCGATAAAATCGACGTTCCCAATCCTAACACTGATGTGTGGCATCTAATACTTCTGCAACAGGGATCGGGCATTATGATGCTTCCTTTGCTGTCAAATTTCGGCTCTCTGGGGTGCACGAGCAATCAGCAGCAAGCGAACAATGTAGTAGCCAGCCAAGACCACGCCGGGTTGCATGCCGGAAGCTGCAAGGGTATCGGGTATGAGGCTCACGGGAAAAAACAATCAAAGGTCGCAGTCGCTGATGGCAGTTTGGAGGGAGATCCTGATAGGGAAGTCGTCAGTCTCGGTCAAACACGCGAAGTGTAAAAGGCGTAGGATACGCACAACCAGCCATGAAGGTCAGTCTCTGTTCTGGAAAGGAGCAAATACGAATTGGCTGACGTGAAAAGCGACAATACCGCAGGAACCTAACCAAGACAGGGGGTCAGTCTCCGTGTGCAAGGGGTGGTCCAAAGGAAAGGAAACGTACTTGACACACAACCGGCCAAGCTCGCTACTGATCTCGACCGTCGAGTTGGCGTCAATGCGCACAGCGCCTTCCAACACTCGGCGGCGCGGGTTCGCCTCATTAAAGAAGAGTAAGTGCGGCCCGAACAGAACGGTCCATAGACGGGGCCAGGGATCGATCTCAGGACGAGATGCATTGGTGGGACGACGGGGAGGGTGCCCGTTCGCTGCTCGGACTGGATCCGTGCAAATGCGCAGCCAGCCGCTTCGTCTGTTTGCCCCAGCCGAGGTGGACATCCGCGCCCCCGCCACAGCGGAGGCAAGGAAGGTGTTGACTGGGCCGACCAAGATCGTCGTCTGTAGTGTCGGCTCCTTCTGTCCAATCTTCGAGGCAGGCGCGCCGTTCTCACCAAGGGGCACGGAGTGGGGAGTCCGTTGAGGTTGATAATTGAACTGCACCAATGTTAGCTAGGTTTCGGCATAGCGAGCACAACTTACTTTGCCCATCCGGTCATACTCGGTGGCGCGACAAGCACTTTGCCACAAGGCCACAACCCGCTCTATCGACATGGGTTGAGATCGAGGTGGGTTTACGGGAGAGAGTCGTGGGTCGTCCGACGTTAAGGTATGGTCCGTTGAGCTCGGCGGCGTATCTTGCCCCACGAAGCTCGGCACCAGAGTCGGCCGATATCGGTGCAGTAGATGTCGGGCGAGAGCTTTCGGATTGCCATGGATCAGGAGCGGCCCAAGGGTCATTCGTATCCAGGTCATCAATTTGACCGGGGCCAGTTGACATGGTGGTCGAGTTGGCCCACACCTCCAACGGAGAGGGTTCGGCTGGGGTGAAGGCCGAAGGTTGTCTTGCCATTTTGCAACTCGGGAGATGTAGCAGTCCCAGGAGAAGAAGGGGGGGCGGCTGCAGGGAAGGTACGAGCATCTAAGAGAACACGGGTGGCCTCCACGTCCGCACGGAGGATTTGCTTGCGCGTACTGTCCGAGTACGCACCAAGGAGAGAAAGGCTTCGTGGCCGCCACACGCGGACCGGCCCTGGCGACGATCCAGCCACCTCCGAGATGATCGGTAAGGAAACAGTATTTTTTGCAGAAGTGGAGGCCGGGCTGTCGACGAACTGATCCGATGCCTGCACCAGTTGGACGTCAAACAGTTCCGTCACAGTTGTGACGGGTTCAGGGGCTTGTCCGACCCGACGGGGCACCGGCGCGTGGCGGGCCCTGCGGAGGCGCCGAGGGCGGAGCACTGGCGCGCGGCGGGCCCTGTGGAGGAGCCGAGGGCGGAGCACCGGTCCGCACGGGCGGGGGCGCTGCGTTCGAGAGCGGCGGGTACTGGCGATGGCGCGGAGGGTGCGACATGGTATCTTCAGCCCAACCTCGGGGCAGAAGGCAGAGGTGGAGGTGGAGGTGGAGGGGAGGTGGAGGTTCAGATGGATGCTGCGGGCCGTGGGGGCGGGGGGTGACATGGAGCGATGCATGATGCTCGCAATGGCCCCAGAGCAGCCCCAGTGCCGACACTGGCCCCGCGCCTTCACGCTGGTGAGCGACGAAGCAACGGGACGGGTGACCCCCACACTGCCCTTGTCCGTGTCTACGTCATGCACGGGCTACGTGGAGGGAGAATAGGGTTGCACTGATTGGTGTGTCGGATGCTCAGCGGGTCTGACGCGTGACGCGACACCCAACACGCAACACGATTGCCACTCACTGAGCGGGCGTCCCGCACCAACGTAACCCGTTTGGGACGAAGGGCACGCCTCCAGCGTTCATTTCAGTTGGACACGTGGCCTCCGCCTGCCACCGCCTCCCGCTGTACATTTCAATTCCTGCGCCAGTGTTCCGCCTCCAAGCTCCAAGTCCGCCACGCCTGTAAGGGGTTCTTGTGGCCCGGAAATAAGGGCGGCGGCGGAGGCTCGGGCGACCTCGGCATGGGGGTTTAGCCAGTCGGCCAGCCTCGGCGGGGCTGCATCGGCACTGGCCCTCTGTGGGGGTTCGGCGGCCAGTGTCCCTTTTGTCCGCAGTGCTGTAGTGCCAGTAATGTGGTGAGGAGTGGTGAGATCTGAGAAGTGGTGATTGACTACACTGACATTGGAAAGTTAGAGAAAACTTGAAGCTGCAGTTCATCTCGGCCTTTGCGACCCAGTGATCGAAGAGCGCAGATTGCCTTACGTCCGCCCCCCGATAGCATATTAACACACGAGTTGGGCGAAAGGATTCGGGCCAAGCAACCCGCTGCCTTTTTCCTTTGCGCCATCATGTCCACTACTCTTCCCTCCACCGCTACTGCGTGGCGTGTGCATAAGGCGGGCTTGCCGCCTGTGACGATGCAAAAAGAAGAGGTGCCGCTCCCCAAGCCGGGCAAGGGCCAGATCCTAGTCGAGGTCCGCGCCAGCTCGATCAACCCAGTCGACTGGAAGCTTACTGCTGTCGCGCCAGCTTTCTTGCAAACCTGGCCCCGTACGCTGGGTAGCGACTTTGCTGGCATTGTTGCCGATCACGGCCCCCCTGAGTGAAGAGCAGAAGAAGACCTTGCCTATTGGCGCTCGCGTGTGCGGGCTCAATGATGCGGGTGACGTGGCATTTACGAAGCTGCCAGGCACGATTGCGACCTATACATGCTCCAATGCAACCTGCGTTGCGCCCCTACCGGAGCGCCTATCCTTTTCCCAGGGTGCCGCGCTCCCTCTTACCTCGCTTACTGCCCTCAAGCTCTCGTCTTACGTCAAGGCCGGCGACCGCGTCCTGGTCCTGGGCGGTAGCACCAGTGTCGGCCTCATCCTCATTCAGATCCTCCGCTTCCTTGGGGCCAAGTCATCATCACTGCCAGCGCTTCGGGGGAAAAAATTAAGGTGGTCAAGTCGCTGGGCGCAGACGAAGTGCTGGATTATCGTGCGGTTTCGCTCCCCACTGAGCTGGCCCAGTCCCATGCCACCAACAGCACCGAAGCTTTCGACGTTGTGCTTGATTGCGTTGGAGACTTAAGCATTTTATACGCGTCGGACAAGTTCCTCAAAAAGGACGGGGTCTATTGTAACATCGGGGCAACGGACCTGCTGCCAGGCCAGAGTCTCGGAGCAGTGTTAAAGTTCTTGTGGAGTCGGGCGCGCCTGGTGCTACTACTGCCTCGATTTTTGTCGGGTGTGCCAAGGACATACAAGGAAGAGATGATTGACAAACTCCAGATGCCGGTCCTGGGCGCCAAGTACATCACTGCTGACGCCGCTACGTCGATCAAGCCCGTAATTGATTCGGAGTTTGCGTTTGACGAGGCCAAGGACGCATACCAGCGTCTCCTGACCAACCGTGCCTTGGGAAAAATCGTGATCAACGCGCCCTAGCGTGTCAAGTATGACCGGGGCGTGTATACGTGAATGGAATATTGTGCTGTGCGGCCGATGATCCCTAATCGATAATCGTTGATCATTACAAGATGTGGTTTTACAAGAAGAAAATCAACATGGGTGGCCAGGCCCAAGGCTTCGCCTGTTGGGTTCTCAAATTCGGTAGAAGCGCGCACTTGATGCAGTTACTATATACGACACAGTTTGCCCCCACTTTGCGTGTTGACAATGATGTGCACACGGGGATAGGGATAAGCGTTACAATTGATAAGGTAGGTCTTCCCAAGAGGCCCCCGTACTCAATCTGTACTACTCAGTGCCAGTGTAATAATTTACGAGGAAGTGCTATCGGATGATATTCTTAGTGCCTTGGCAGCCTTCGCTTGCTTCTGTTGGGGGGGTAGTGCTAGGCTTCCCCTGCACCCACCCTCAGTGGATCGGTGACGCTCTCGCTTAGCCGGTCGAAAGAGTTCCGCTCGCAGGCCGCACACGCCCTGCTCGCTCCATCTCCCTTCTCGCCCAAACCCGAAACTACCGTGAATCGTCCTTCACCTAAGGGATTGTACCCCATCAACCTGGGTGAGAGCCCCCTGGCAGGGCCCAGGGTCGTCGTATCACGTTACATGGGTCGAGCCCACCACCTCTGGTCCACCGATTATCCTTGCTCCAACCCTTCCCTTGTTCCACCGATCACCTTTTCCACCCCCTCCCCCCTCTTTTTGTTCCACAGGCCCAATTGCTCTCCACATCTCCGCCTTGTTCCACCACTCCGCCTGTTGTGCTATCGCGGGTACTCTTTGCATCACTGCTCCCCTTTGAGCCAGTAGTGAAGTCCCCATAGGATGGCAGGCATGAAATAACACACCCATCCACCCTATCGAGCTTAAACGCTGTAGATCATTGGAGGATGATCCGAACCGAGAGCTAGGGGCAGGGCAGAGACGCGTCGGGTGGTCATCCGTCTTGCAAAATACGCATTGTGGGCAGTCGGCAGCCTTTTGTGACCAGGGCGAGGGCATGACGGTATAACTCTCGGTGTGGATTGGAGGGGCACTGTGCGCGAGTGTGGTCGTTGATGCGACAATGTGGGGGCACCGCCAGTGAGCACGGATAGGGGGCATTTTAAGGTAGTGGAGGGACGCGTCGACGCGACTCTGTCATATGCCCGATCGTTGGCGTAGCCAGCCCCACCCACCTCACGTGCAGGTCGGCGGGCAAAAGGGTTGGCATTTTCTTTTGCACCCTCCGATATAGAAATACGAATATCATCGAATAGCACTTCCTCGTTATTCATTGCTCTCATATGTTGTCACGTGGAGATACCACTTTTTCATTTCTCCGCGCTACCTCCACTAGCTCCACTTCTCCCAATTGAGTTAACATGCATGACATGCATAACACGGGCAAGCAGGACGCGGCGGGTGTATTAGCTGGTTATACGCGCAGCACAAAGGCGCCCAGAGCGTTTCTTTTTGTCCCAGCCGTACTTCTTGAATTCATATCATTGACAGAGCTTAAGGCTGGGACAGGGGGAACGCTACGTCTAAACCGAACCGTTCATCTTGCGGGGGTTACTTGGAAGCGCCACTAAGGTCAAGGAACCAGGGGATCGCCAGGATATCAGGACCCTCCGGCTCTCGCCATCCGGTCCCGTACCCTAGGAAGCGCGTGTGGACACGGAGGAACGTGGTTGACATCCGAGCGAGGAACCATTTCCACTGAGACTTAGTAGCCAACTCCTTCCAATGCGCAAACAACTTGCCCGCCGTCTTGGTGCCGTAGTATCCTCGCGTACTTCTGTAAATATTTAAATGAATGCGAAACGCAACATTAGGGTTTCTTTTGAACCGTGCCGCGCGTCTACACCATCGATCATCGATCGACTCCGTCTCGTCCACCTCTTAGATACAGGATGAATATTGCCGTGTGCCACAAGAGCCACAGCAGGCCACAGCCTGTGGAGTGGTACGTTCATTCCAGCTTGAAGCTTGAAGCTTGAAGCTTTTATTGAACGTTGAAGACGTTAAAGAGCTTAAAAAGCTTTTGAAGATCTAATTCGGCGCCACCTTGAGTACTCAACTGCTGAGTCTGAGTGCATCAGATCTCACTGAGATTTCAGAGGCAGTGATGCGTGATGGTTGTGGATATTGTGAATCATTCTCTCTCGCTTTCTCATTAAAATTTCGAATCCTCAAAAATAAGTGCAGCACACAGTATACATACGTGGACTCTTCGACTCAGACAGAGTACTCAGTACTCGGACTGTGGCAAGCACAGTGCCCCTGCGTAAGCGCCACTTGTGGCGCCTGGGGTCATCGGTCACCGGTCACTTATCGATTATCGATTATCGATGATCTCGATGATCGATGATCTCTGAGCGCGAGCCTCACAGGCCTCAGGTCCTCAGATTGGGTGTCGGCCACTTTTGTGAAGATTGTGCCTCCAGCCCCCTCCGGCCTTAGGCCTAAGGGCCTCAGGAATAACTCGGTACACAAATGCTCTCCGGTACTCACGATATGTACTTTCGTCACTTTCAGGGTTTGGCATGGTTTGGGGGTTTAACGTTTAAGCTTCATTAAGCGCTCAAGTGTATATAAAGGTCGAGGTAACGTTCGCGCGTTCATGCTGGCATTTTCTCATTTTCTCTACCTCTCCCCCCACATCACGACCAACACTATCGCCATCACCTTTGCGCATATGGCTGACAACCCACCTACCCATATGATGCAGCATGCTGCGCCCGGAGTGAGGGTGCATTTGCCCCCATCTGTTCCAACTTCGCTATTGGAACAGGACTTGGTGCGGGGTATGTACCTAGGTGCTGCTCTTGCTTTTCTGCTGTGGGAGTACGCCATTACCCCTTCTCCATTTCTCATCCTATCCTCCTTCATTTTTACGCCTGCACCTCTGCTGACACATAACCTCCTCTGGAAGCATACTTATCACATTTCCAGCTGAGATCCGCATGCACAGGAAGCGGGGTTTCAAATGGCTTGTCACTCCAGCTTTTCTTATCGCGCGCTACACAAGCCCAATTTGTATCGGACTCTACATTCATGCCCTTCGGAAACCTTCTTGGACAACCCAAGAGTGTTACCACGTGGGCGTGCGTCCGTCTTTCTTGGCAGCATTATTACCTCCTCCGCCTCCTTCATTTTTTCCGTACGAACTTGGGCCATGTGGCACTGCAATCGCTATATCATGATAGTCGTTGCGCTCCTTTGGTTGGCCCAATTTATGATCAATATTATCCTCAACAACTGGTTTCGCCCGTATGCGCTTAACCTGGTGTGTGTGTCTACGCGATGCCAGGACACGAAATTCCGTGGGCATACTTTATCTGCAACATTGTCTTCGACACACTCATCACTTCGCTTGCCTTTGCCTCTTTCTTGTTTGACGCACACGGGCGGCGGGTTAATATTACCAGGCAAACTGTGTTGACCAAGGTCGTGCAGCAACGTCTTATGTCTGACGGTTTGATCTACTTTTTCTGTGCCCTCTCCATCAACTTGCTCAACGCGCTCTTTTTCAGCAAGCGCTGGACTTTTTCCAACATTAATGGGTCCATCGCCAATGCTTTTACTGCCATTTGTGCATATCGTCTCGTGCTGCTGAAGCTGGGTGGTGGCCTGGACTTGAAAGGTATTGCGGGATACCCCTCCCTCTCAAGCGGTAGTGGGAAACAAGAAGGCACAGCAACGATCCAAATATACTATCACCCAAGCCGTGGTTGATCAAGTCGAGATGGAGAACACATCTGCAATCAAAGAGTGTGAGCGCAGCTCCATAACCCATTTTTCGACCCTCCCCTCCCCTCCCAACCGTGTGGGCAACGTCCCCTTCACGGTCGAGACACAGGTGATGCAGATGCACGATCCTTCATCCGTGACCCTAACCCCGCTCCCCTCTCGTTCACTGCATCAGAGCAAAACAGCAGATGAAGAGGCGAGGGTGGGATTCTGAGTCCCCTTATTCTCTGTTCAGGATTGCTTCATTTTCTTCATGGAGGGAAAGGCACTGGCATAGATTATTATTCTTTATCATCACCACGGACCATCAGATGCTCTTCAAATATTTGGTTGTCTCTCCCTCTTGTGTATGTGAAGGCAGCCCGTACATGATATATGATATATAGCCAGCTTGGCCAACCCACCAACCATCTGGAAAGTCATTATGTCCTTATAGCTCAAATGCTCAGCATTTGATCTCTGTCTCCTCACCGGCTTTTGTTCTTTCCAATGGCCAAACATCAATCATAGCTAATCGAAAATGCTGGTTACAAGGTTCGGGATAGATATGTGAGTACTACGTACAAAATTCAAGGTGGGCAAGGCCCACAAGATTGTGCGCAAGAAATTTCGATTAGCTATTGATTAGGCTCCCTTCATCTCATTAATCATTGGATGTGAAAGAAATTGACCAGAGCTTTTGACGTACGGGATGGCACGGACTTCTGGTCAAGGTTCTTTAGGGCCCTCCTCAAGCTCCACAGGTCAATAGGTGTGTGGTCCGATGTTTCCTCGTTTTTCTGTGTGTTCCTTGTTTCGCAGCCTCTGGCCCGAAATAGGGGTTGGCTTCTTTTAACATCCCTGTGCAGAGGTGCCGTTGGGTGGCCTATACCAATACCCCGCACGTATAACGGCGCGCTGAAGCGTTTTGATGTCTTCCAAACATGTTAGGTCAGGATACTCTAACCGCCGGATTCTCTCGACAATCCGTTAATCGGTAATGGATGGATGTGTTAATGGATAAACTCGATAACCCCAACACCTGTTTTGCGGCGAGAAACAATATCCGTCAAAAATTCATCGAGCATCGAGCATCGACGCCATCGACCGCAGCGACTATGCATCGACGTATCATGCATCATGCAGAAAAGCGTTCAATGCGTGTCAGCGCTCAGCCTGAGCGCTGCTCAGCATGAGCTCAGCGCTCCACGCTCCACTGCATCAACGTCTAAACGTGTGCGTCTAACGTACCTAACCCTAAACCCTAAGCACAACAGCCAATTCTTTCACACACCTGTGCCTAGCAGTATGTACCTTCCTATGCACATGTATTTTGGATGTTGGCCCGAGATAGAAGGTAGATATTTGCCATCGGGCGGATCTCAAACATTGTGGCGCCCGCTCGTCACGCGTCACGCGTCAGCGCGTCACACATCATGCATCATGCATCATTAATCATTCGTCCCTTGGAGCTTCAAATCATATATTTTCCAGGGATATTTTCCGGGTATATAAAGAGCAAAAACGCCCGGACGGCAGGATGTGTGCGCAAGGCGTAATTGTGGCGTTACGCGGTACTAGAGAAGTTACTAGTTACTGTGCCCCGTCGAAACTCCGCCACCTGCTCCGCACCGCGCAGTTCGAAAGAGAGGTCGTTGTCACATGTCACGCGTCACGCGTCACGAGCGAAGACGGGGCCGTACGGCGAGCCTGACTGGCCGGTGAGGCCCTGAGGGGCCTGAGGGCCTGAGGCCTGACTGTCGGAGTACTGAGTATAATACGCGCTGCGCGCTCACTTTCCCACACGAGGATCAATCTGCGTCTCTTCACTTCCTGTCTTTGTCAATGCATTAGCGTTTCCACCTTCATCAATCCACACAGTATAGGCAACCCCTCACTTCTATAGTATAGCTGTCTCCTCTGGTCTTTGTCTTCTTTTGTCATCATGTCACCTCAGCTTTACCGGTCATGCAAGGGCCAATGGCGCCAGGGGCGTTTGATGGACTGTGGGAATGGTTGTGAATTAAACATGGGGAACTCAGGGACGAAGAAGGACAGAAATGTGCGTTCTTCGGAACTATATACTATGGATACGCCGATATTATACCCCCCCGCAAGATGAACGGTTAGGTTTAGACGTAGCGTTCCCCCTGTCCCAGCCTTAAGCTCTGTCAATGAAATGGACGTGATCTAGGGTACAACCTTTGCCTGAGAAAGTTCTTGTATCGCCTCCTTTTTTCTGAGCGGACGGGTTGGGAAATTGTCGTTTAAGCACCAACAGCGCATCTCGGAGACCACCACAGACCTATTACAGCCCGGATTTCGTACTGGCTCACCATAGCTACCGTAGCCACCATTCCCGTCCACTGTCCCTCCGCCAACCGCTGTGTGAGGTCCGGTTTGAATTATCACCCATGTAAAGTCCTTCTGCGCTGCATCTGCAGAACGCGGTTGTGTTACAACTACAACCTCGTTGTTTTATATATGTTGGTGGAATTGTGCTTTTCCTCGACATCTGACGAGTGGGGCAGAGTCAATATGATCGTCCCTTTTTTGCTTCGTTTAAGACGAAGACACCTTATCTTCTTCAACGGTATCACAACCTCATGTTTAGTATTTCTTTATCGGATTGAGACCTTTCATGCGGTATTGTTTTGTCGCGGGGAGGGGGGAGCGCAACAGATATACACAGCAGAAGATGTGAGATGGGGGGGCTTCAGCGTGGATCAAGGTTAATAGAGGCTCGCGCCCCCATAATGTCAACAAGACGCTTTACTCCATACCACCATGCACTGCGACCCGTGCGATGTTTCATGTCGGCCTCCTTGGCCATGTCCCGGGCTAGGGTCATCTCGATTGATGAACCACGGAAGGTGATGATAGCTGCTGATGTTGGGTCGTATCCCTCATTACTCTGATGGGATTGACGAGTATGGAAAATCACGTCTCCCATGCCCGTGTCCGAATCTTCTTCCTGAATGTCCCGTACATTCCTCATCGAAGGGGTTGACCACTCTTCGTATTGCAGAAGCTCAGGGCGAGCCTTCCCTTCGAGCCACTGGCAACTGCGAATAGCCAACCGAGTAGCACGACACCGGTCCAAAGGAGAAGGATTGCCCCCTTGCAAGGTATGGCCCAATGTCGCAGAACGAGCATCAAAGTGTTGCTGCCCCTCTTGTTTGAGAATAGAAGTCAGCAAGTCGGTTGTGTAAACACTACTTGATTCCTCGTTGCGGATGATCAGACGACCTTCTGACTTGCCCGGTTGGTCGAGACTGTACCGTTTTTTGAGCCACTCAACGTCTTTGTAGAGCTGGGAGATCGATAAGCCCATTTCAGGGATGTAAGTGAGGGCAGCATCTGTCGCCAATCCGCCCAAAACGGCCAAGAAGCCACAGTTTCCTCCTTGCGTCTCCACAACAAAACGCGATTTCGACTTGCCCTGGCAGACTGTTTAATGGCATCGCATGCGTCGACTAGAGCGTTGAGGGCCGTATCGGACCCAATGGAAAAGTCGTTCATGGGCACATTGTTACTCAACGTAGCAGGGATGGCAACAAGAGGGATTCGGAATGCAGGATACTGAGTCCGGGCGTCGTCCATGAGCTTGACAGCATGGAACGACTCAAATCCGCCAATCAAAATTAACCCATCAAGGTCATGATACTGAATCTTAGCCGCCACCGCTCCAAAGTCAATGGAAGGCAGCACACGGTTTGTCCCTATTTCGGAGCCACCCCGAATACCCCAATTGTCAACACGCAACCAGTCCACTTCCTGAACATTGTCCTCCAGTAATCCAGGAAAGCTGTTGGAAATCAAAAGGGGTGTGTGCCCCCTGCAAAGGAGATACCGCACTATGGCCCGAGTGGCCGCGTTCATCCCCCCCGCGGGTGCCCCAATATGCATGACGCCGACTCGGATGCGGTTCTCTGGTTCGACTGATCTTCAGGGTTGATTTGGGAAACGAATTTCCAAGCCTTGAGGTCCTCAGAAAATGCATCCCCCCGTGCACGTAAAGCATCGCCAAACCGTTTGTTGGCATAGCCACTGCCACCGCTTGGTCTGTTCAATGGCATCCTTGAGCGGTACACGAATTACTTTGCTCTCCGTAACCAATCACATACGAGGGGGTGTCCGGCGTAGATTGAAGCAATGTTTTGACCGCTTCCACGGCTTGAAGGTGGAAAGGACAGGTCATTTGCATCCGGTTCCCCCCGCGCTGAGTGTGGCCGAGAGTGGTGACCCGTGTATCCAACCCAAGCTGCTCTGAAAGAACTTAGGCCACGTCGGCAGACTTGATTGGGTTGAGGTTTTTAGATGCCCCTTCTGCGACAATGACAATGGTCTTGCGTTTCCTGCCTTGCGGTTTGCGTCTGCTTCTCTAGAACGCGGCAATCTCCTGTCACCCACCCTTTCTCTGCCTCCTCCGACCCTTCTTCGGCTTGAAAATCATTGCACAGCGGAGGTTGTTCCGGGATGAAGATGTAGTCAGCGCGCAGAAGCGATTGGCACACTGCAATGCGATCCAGCCACAGTGTGCCCCATAACCTCGACAACAAAGGCGCGTGAGTGGGAGGCAGCAGTGGATGAAATGGAGTCGACGGCCTCGCATTGCACGCGCCAAGGCGGTAGGGGAGAGCAGCCAATGGTCATGTCAGTTGTGGCTAGATCATTGTCGATTGATCCCACTAGGCCCACAATACAAGATCTTGAACTTGTCATACTGAAGCTGGGTGATTTTTCCTTCGGAAAAGAGGGTACTGATATGATCCGGCCATTCTTTGCGTAGCATATCTGCCCCGGTCAGCTTCCATCGCCCCCACGACGGCAAGGCAGTCGATGCCATTGATAATCAAGTTGAGGGCAGCTTTCTGTCTACCTTCAAGTTCTCGGAACTCCTGACATCGTGCCGTACCAATCAACGTTCCTCCCTGAAGCACCACAGAAACGTAACATGTGCGTTAGGAACACTTGTGTGATGAAGTCAAGACAATGAATACAGAGAGGGGTGAAATGCGTACCTGCTCGGACCAGCCCCGAACGTCGTCCCACCCAACGCGGATAATGTAGCGTCCCTTCAGTCCAGTATCCGACGCTCCACCTACACCTTCACGTAGGAGCTCACCGTAGCCATAAGTCGGAACAAAGCGCTGATGGCGACTGTACGGTTTCTCCCAAGGATAGCGGTACCCCGTACCAATTGAGATGCCGGGGATCTGGTCCACATTCGCCTTGGGTCCGAGTGCCGGGCTCGCCGCGGTCGAAACGGCGGGGCTGGCGAGAGGGCTGACAGCGCGGCTACAGGGCTCGGCATTGGCATTTCCATAAACTAATCCCGAGAGGCCCTCCCGGATAACATACGCTTCGCACCCCTTGTAGATTGCAAACTTGACCACAGCCCGCACTGCCGCGTTCATCCCGGCTGCATCCCCGCCCGAAGTCATTACTGCAACACGGGTTTTGCGGCGCTGCTGTCCTGTCGAGCCGCTTGTTTGCGTCGCCGCTGAGTGCGAGACCGAAGTGGAGTAAGCGCGTGCGTGCAAAGCCATGATGCGGTAGCGACAAACGATTCTAACGACAGAGATGGTGGTGCGAACGAATTAACTCTGACGGAGGCACATATTCCTAGTATATATATAAGGCGCACGAGCCACGAGCCACGCGCCGACGTGTGCCCCTGCCGCGGGTATGCCAGTTGTCAGTACTAGGCGACAAACACAATGCCAGTGCCGGGTGCGCGCCAGAAAAACGCCAAGGCGCACGGTGCTGCGCCAAGGAGAAGGAGGAAATTGCGCCCCCTGGGCGGGCAGCTGTGGAGGAGAGCGGTTATACAATTAGTACCGCTGCGTAGTGTGGTCCCACAACGATCGAATAGTCTGCGAAAAATACAATTAAAAGGGCAGAGTGCCGTATGTATTACCGCGCGCCAGGAGGTTATTCCAGTTATATATTGTGCCCTAGCTACGCGTTCCATTACCCATTACCCCCGCGTTCAAGTCGCCAGGGGACCAACGGGGGGTCGAGAGCTTCGAGAACGCCGTCATGCGTCACAGCAAATATTAAGACAGTGGGGCCTCGAGCGAGAGCCTGTGTCTAACATGTACCACGTCTAACACGAAAATCTGTCTCTTTCATTTCAAGTGGCAAAAACTTTTATAGACGAGGAACAGTAGAGCATTATATACTGAGGGAAAACTGACTTCTTTGTGTTGGGGGTGCACTGCCCGGGGAAGAGGGTGATGCGGGGAGTTCGGATTCGGTTGCTCTACACTCTACTGATGTACTGATATATGATAGAGGTACTCTTGGACGCGGCACATACACTCCACGTTATTGTATTTGGCGGATAGCACCCCCCCCCCCCCTTTACTCTCCCCGCATCATGTGAGTATATATATGGCGGCTAAATTAGTACTATAGTGGATGGTGGATTGCGCCTGTGCTTCTCACTCATCATTTTCCATATACACTTTTGAAAGATGGGGACGAATATGCTGAAAAAGAATGATATGTTCTCGACATTGTTCGTGTGAGACCGAGGTCAGAAGAGACAACAGAGACTTTATAGGCTTCTAAAAGAGCCCAGAACTTTTGCTACATATTTGATGGACACTCCCTCGGCCAACGATGAACGTCAAGGTACTATATACACAGCGGATCAACGAAATAGATTTAAAATATCAGCGGATGTCCGGAGGCTGACATCGGCGACGTGTTTGCATGGTTTTGAGGGAAATGATGTCAGCGACGTCGCAAAAGAGGTCGTTGATGTCAGCGACGGCGCAAAAGAGGTCGTTGTTGATGTCAACGATGTGCAGCGCGGGGGGCCAACTGCTGGCTACATGTGAAACTTTGCATCGTTTCAAAATCCCACCCGGCCACACCATTTCGTGTCTTCTGCTAGCAAATGCTACCAGAACCACCTATAGTCAACACGCGTCCTTCCTATACGCGCTCACGGTAGCTGGCCAAGGGCAGGGAATCGATTTGGCATAGTCGCCGCATGGAAGGGTGTGCTCTACGGGGACATACGTATTCAGATGTGTCAGGGGAACATCGGCAGTTGGTGTGGCCAAGATTTAACGTCAGGTAAACGGAACCTCTCATTTCATGTGGTCCAAAAGGCAGGCCATGCGGGACAGCATTGTGCCCACTGATAAGGGGTTTGGCTCATCAGCCACCCATCCTGCGCCTAGTTCTGATTGGGCTCCGGGAACGCAGGGACGACTGGTGCAGCCCCGCTGAAGATACGCTTTTGTTGGTCCTTCACATTACTTTGACCCCGCAAACGAAAGCCATGAAAAGTCTGTTGGGTTCTCCGAGCAAACCGACGAGGTCATCGAGAGTCATTCCTCCTGATAAATTCATAGTCGGACAGGCGCGTTTGAGAGGTGGGTCTGAAACCGAAATCGGTCAAGCGAGACTGTCTCCAAGAGGTTAGGCTGTCGTATACGCGGACTTGACACTTCTTCACCATCTCTTCTTCTTGTTCCATCAGGTGTGTGTGCTCGTGAGCCAACCGTCTGACCCATTCCGCGTTGGCTCCGACAACAGTAAGGTGTTGTGGATGAGGCCGGAGCTTGGGCCCCACTGGTCCGTGTAGTGTAGGTGTCCTTCATCGCAGTGTTCCGACTCGGCCAGATACTCATTGGACCAGATCAATTGTCGGTGGTCACAGAATGACCCTGACCCCGTCGAACGGACCAGCAAAGCGATGAACGACACCAGTTCGACAATGAATACGGGTAACGACAGGTTTTACATTTGCGGACCGGCATGCCCTTCCACTGTTCCTTGAAGCAAAACTCCACCTTTTGCTTAATGAACGCGGTGTTGCGTGTGCGATCTGTCCCAATGTCCGGGAAGATTGTCATTGGAAGTCTCCGCTCATCAGCTGGCCGCCTGGCAAATAATAAAGGCGATGTGCAGAGCCACGTCGCGTCGCGCCAGAGGCCCAGGGAAGTACCGATGCGCAGTAGCTCCCGCGATAAAGGCTAGAGATAAAGGTGACGGTGCCAACATACGCGCTTGTGTAGTTAGAGCACAGTCGTCTCCCTTGGCAACACATCGCGAGCCGGATGGGGAGGTGGGATTCGCGTTAATCCATCCACCCCATCTTGCGAGTGGAGGTCATCTGAGTTATCACGCATAGTCAATGTGGGAACGGTGAAAAGACATTATGTTCCCTCTCCAGCGTGGAATGGTTCCAGCGTGGAACGGTGACTAAGGTGGCGACGCAGCGATAATTAATCTCATCAGTGACAGGACCAGTTCGGCGAGCTCTCGCCGCATATACTTTTTGGTAATCACAACTGGATGATGTTGATAACGGCAATGAACGGGTTCGTAAAGGGCGCGAACATATTGCTAGCAATCGGGCCGTGGTGACGTATTATTGTTTCCGAGAGATCCTCAATACAGAGCCGGAGACTGCAAAGGAGTGCGTCTTATTGTGAGGCATCAGACTTGTGTGCGCGCCGAGTTGATCGCCTCTCTGGCTTGGATCCGGACTGAGGATCCGCTGTCGCTTCGGGTTCGGTAGGCGGGCCAGCCGACTGTGGGCAACGCACGTTTCAGCGTTGTCCTCCACCCAAAAGCATCTTCCACATCGCCATTTTGCGTGGGAGACCCAGAGGGCAATCCAGAGAGGGGCTGAAGGTGCAATTCAGGGGAGGCCACGTCTGGCATATTAATGTCAGATGTGTGCCACAGTAAAGATGGTGGCCAGCGCTTGCCGGTTGGAACCAGCTGGGATCGTGCTTGCGCGCCGGAGCGCATGGTGCACGAATGATGCCTGCTGCAGTGTCCAGTGTTGCAGCTGGGTTATTGGACGCGACCCGGTGTGCCCGGTGTGATCTTGGTGACGTCGGGCGTCCCTGTGTCGAAAAGACGAGTACGGGTATCGACGACATATCCGGTGCATATCCAATGGCTGGCAGTGCTGGGAATTCTGGCAGCCGAAAAGAGTTGAGGCAAGAGTTGGAGGAGCTAGGGCTCCAGTCTCCAGTACCTCGGTGTCGATACATTGCCGGGGTACCAACGGCGAACGTTTGAATGTGCGACTCAACTATCATTGTTGGCCCGGCTGCTTCGATCTGTCCAGGACACTACGTAGCCTTATTCGCTCACCATCGAGCGACAGTTGCCTACTGCCGGTCACGGGCGAAGACGAGCTGGCAAGCCTGACGAAGCCTATGTGCGCCTGTCGCCTTCCTATTCCCATCCACAGGTTGGTCATGGAGTCAGATTCAATCTGGAGACGATAGTCGCCCCGTGCCCTTTTACTTTTTAGGTTGCCCGTACCCAAAACCGTCGCCCTCCCTGGTTTCCCCTGTCCCCCGTTCTTCCTCTATGCTACACAGCCTTGGCACACTGTGGCAGTCACCTCTTCTGCTATACGCCGAGAAGTCTTTCTTTGTCCCTAGCCCCGCTCGGACCCACCAATCAGCCCAAGTGCGTAACCACCGTGAGAGCTAGTCGACCTTAGTATCTCCAATGGATTGTACCCCTTAAGGCCTTAATCCCCCTGGGCGGGCCCTCTGGCAGCGCCCGCGCTTACACTGCCTGATGCAGAGAATGTTGGGCGCAGCCAGTTCCCTGCAGCAGCAGCGCCTCAGTGCTTCTTCAGTTAGGCCCCTGGCTAGCCAAATCCGGCCAGGGGCAAAAGACTTGCCTAGTGCGTTGTATGGAACCCCCCGCATGTGAGTGGCGCAATCTGCTCTACCCCCACACTGCAGCCCACACTTGACAAGAGCCAGCCAGACCCCCTGGTCCTGCCCCTTTCCACACACACCCCACCACCATCCCTCGCCTCCGTTCCACCAGAGTAAGTGCAACAGCCCATCCAGGCAATGCTCGTGCGAGCCCCTCTCGCGGACCCAGCAATATCGCCGGTCCAGCTCACACCCGCACCGTCAACAACAAGCTAGGTTGCCAGGCAGCCGAAATGGACGAGCTGTACGTGGACAAGCCCCCACCCCCCCCCCCCAATCTGGCCTCGCCCCCCCGCCCGCATTCGGACGATCCCTGAAATAGCGGCATGTCACGGTGCAGGCGCGCAGGCAAATGATCCAGAAAAGATGTCGATCAAGATACCACAAGCGACGCACAAGGTCACGCCAGTGCCCCTGGGTAATAATTGTCGAATTCTTTAGCATGTCGGCCAGACAGCACGTTTTGCTGATGGTGCTCAAGAGTCTACCGCTCTGGGCGCCTCCCCACTAGATCCACCTTCAAGAGGGCCATAGCCAACATCATCCAAGAGGCGGGCAACGCTCAGCACAAGCTATTTGAATGAGGTGCGTTAACCCAAACCGCTAAACCATCTACTAACAAATAGAACAGCGTCCAGTTGCCAGAGAGCATGCACTGTATCGATCGAGGCAACGGAAGGCGCATTGTGCGCCTTCCAGGCTGATTTGGTGCGTCATAAGTTTCTAGTCTACTTTCGCAGCCTCTCTCACCAAGAGCTCACTGCCGCCAAGCTGGTACGTACTGACCCCGCCTCTTCACGCGTTGCTCTCCTCGCAACATGGCCACAATAACTTACTTCACCCGTTCTCACCAAAAGCGCTTCTGTTGCTACCCACCGAACGACATTGACTTCCAGAGGGAAATGAGACGTGTCTTACAACATCACAGCTTCCCTGACCCATCTGCCCTGTGCACCGTCTTGCTCAACCGGAGTCTGAACAACAGCAACCGCTGCAGCGACATTTTCAGTGCCATCACCGTCTCTTTGTCTGATCATAAGTACGTCGCTACCCCGTTCTCGTCCAGCAGGTCATCTGACTTTTTTCACTCATCGCCCCGCAAGCTATCTACTGGGCTGAACGAGTGTATGGGAGAATTTCTAGGGCATTGCGGACACGCATCTTCGGTAAGGTAAGCCTGAAATTTGTACCGCCTGGCGTGCGACGCGTGTTGAACAACTCACCCACCACCGTCACATCGCAGTAACCCGGGTGCAAACCGAAGAGGAGTAGGATACATGGGACAACCAAGGCACTGCGGTCAACTTCTTTGACGCAGAGGGCACTGATGGCGAGGACGACGACCGCACAGGCGACTCTGAGACTGAGGAGTGATTTAGCGCCTCTACATTCCCGAGAGCTCTCAACGGCGAGCCCCCAAATCCATATTGACCTATCGCAATGAAAAAAGTACCCTCGAAGACGATTGCACAGCATTCGATGGTACTAGAATGAGTAGTAGTATAAAATGTAATACCGATAGTAACCCAGGAAGAGCGAGCATACGAGGATCAGAATCGTCAGATCCGTCGCCCAGGGGCACGTCAACGACGTATCTGACGTTCAAGGGGATGACGTCGAGTACGTATCTGACGTTCAAGGGGGTGACGTCGAGGACGTAACAAACCTGCTGACAGTGACAGGTTTGCACGTCCCCACAGCCAAAACACTCTTCTGACGTTTTTGAAGGTATTTTATACGAGGAGACCACCGGGCCTACGGCCCGGTCAGCTGGGGCTTCGCCCCAGCTTGGTGCTGCGTCGCAGCCGCCACCGTAGCCACCGTTCCCCCGTCGCCACCATTGCCACCTTAGCCACCGTTCCCCCGGTCCCCCTCGCCACCTTAGCCACCGTTCCCCCCTTCGCCACCGTAGTTATAATATCACCGATACGCGCTGGCTGCGGGTGGCTGGGAACGTGGCACCGGTCGGCACGTGCCTATGACGTAAAAGATGCACGGCGGATCAATTTTGCATATGTTAACGGTTCGGTTTAGACGTAGCGTTCCCCCTGTCCCAGCCTTAAGCTCTGTCAATGGAATGCACACAACATAGAGATCTTGAAACATCTGTGACGTATTTTGCTGATCCGCTGTGTATACACGGTCGACTACCATCGCGGTAGGGAGTGCTAGTCAACTCAGCTGGGGCCAGAGAAGGATGGGAGTCTAGGTCCTGAGAGGTGGGTTAGGTCCGGATATAGAAGAAAGCTGTGCCGACCTGGCTAGTCACTGGTTAGGCAGCATTACACGCTGGAGGATGTACCTTGAGGTCAAGCCTGAGGTGCATTGCATGACAGTGGGAGGCGTGAACGGCAGGGGCGGAACGGGACCGACGCTCTGTGCTCCAAGAACCTCATGGAATCGGCATTGATCTCACTGGAATCGGCATTGATCTCACGGGAATCGTCATCAACGTTCAAATAAAGTACCAGGGATGCACGCAAGAGCCGTTTTCCCCTCCTGGTTTTGACGACGCGAGAGGATATACTATTACGGCACCAAACAGCCGGAAAGATGCTTGCGCACTGGAAGGATTTGACTAGTTGACTACTGTGAATCTCGGTGGAAATGGTTCCTCGCTCGGATGTCTACCGCGTTCATCCGTGTCCACACGCGCTACCTCGGGTACTGTCACGGGCTGCGGCGGACTCGAGATGGTCCGACCGAAGCTAAGGCCCGCCTGCTCCGCACATGCCCAGTAGAGCGTGTGCTCTGCAGGCCAACCGAGTGTGTTACCGCAATCCGTGACAGGTACGGGACCAGATGGCGAGCACCAGAGGGTCCTGATATCCTGGCGATCCCCCTGGTTCCCTAGCCGTAGTGGCGCTACCAAGTAACTCACGCAAGATGAATAACCGGTTACGGGTCCGTTTATGTCATAGTTTGTGGCTGATGTCGCTCCCATTTTCCAAATTCTTCGTCTCGAGCGTCTCGCTCCTTCCCTGTTTCTTCCACTTCGCACCATGTCCTCTGTTCTTGCTTCTTCCCCACGAACGATTGCTACACCCCTTGGCCTAGTCCGATTCTGGTCTCCCTCGCTGTAGCTGTAGCCCCGACTGTGACAGTTTAGGCGTATAGCGTTTCCCTGTCCCAGCCTTAAGTTCTGTCAATGATAGGGATCAAATAAGGTTTTGGATGTCAGCGAGATCTCGATCAGGCATCATGCATCAGGCCTCAGGCCTCAGGCTGAGGGCTGAGGCCTGAGCTCAGGGCCTCAGGGGCGCCATGCCGATCGGTGAAGTCTCAGAGCTTAAAAGGGATTCGTAGGGTGACCGGTGAACGTTGAACTTCAACGTTGAAGCTGAAGGGCGACTGTCCTTGTGTGCTACCCAGGCCTTGAATTCGGCCATGATGCATGATGCACGATGCAGGATGCATGACCTGTGACCGGTGACCCTTTGTCACGCGTCAAGCTTCAAGTTCAAGCTTCACATGCACTTCACATGTCATGCATGTCACAGGGCTTCAGGCCGCCCTCATGCGTCACGCGTCACGCGTCAGGCCTCAGACTGGAAAACGTTCAACGTTCAACGTTACTTCTTCCGGCGCGGCATCAAGGCATCCGTAACGCGTAACTGGTAACTCAGTGCATCAGTGACTCAGTTGAGTACTAAGTGAGTCGATAGGTTGCGGCAGAAGCGAGGGCAAAGAGTGCGACAGCGGCGTAGCAACGGCATAAAATTTAAAAACCACACTGTCTTCACAGTGATCTGGTCTCAGTTTCTCCGCCCCTTGTGTCTCTCGCTGCAGCTCCTCCACAGTTTCCACCAACCCCCACAGGCCCCGCCGTGCTTCGCCTGTTGGGGGGTACAGAGAGCGTTTCTTTGTCCCAGCCTTAAAGCTCTGTCACATGTCACATGTCAATGGTACAGTTACAGTATATAGAGATTTTGGCTTTTGCACGTGGTTGCGTGTGAGTACGCAGCGGCACCTTCCTTCAGGATTATTTTTCCACATTGACCTTGCGGCAACACGCAACTTTTCAGAAAGCACACTCTCACTGCACCTCATCTGATGATGCACCGAGATGGTACAGTTGAACTTCCCCAAAAGGAATCGATTTCCCATGGTATATCGATGGTAGAAAGGTTGACTAGGCGTGGGGCCCCTTCTTTTTGTGCCGAAAGGCTGTTCAGGCGCGGTGGGGTTATTTCCCCCCCCCGCTATGCAAGGAACAGATCCATGACGCTGTATCGATGACAAGTTGATCAACAAGCGTGGGGGGAAGGAATATATATTAGTTGACGATGATCGATGATCAATGATCAATGATTAATGGTCGATAATATATATAGTTAGCCGATAGCGCGTCCATAGCGGCGGCGTCTGGTTACCGGTTATATCGGTTATCACTGATGAAAGTACTAAAAGAGGTACTTCTTCCTAGGGCTATTTGTTAGTTTTGCTCTAGTGGTATAGTGATGATGAACATACTGCCAGGGATGTCAGCATGTCACAGGCTCATGTGCTGAGGCGGTGCTGAGGCGGTGCTGAGGCGTGCGGAGGCACTGAGACCAGAGGCAGAGGCAGGCAATAGGGAGGCCTAGTCACAAATTTACCTATACTGTTATTACTCTTATATACTGCTTGTTTCTTGGCTGTGGGTCTCCCAGGTACGTCTCCCTCTATGAATAGGGCCAAGGGGAAAGACCATCTTGTGGAGCTAATACATGTCTGTACTTGTCCTCCATTGGTAGTATTTGTGCTTAGTCCAATACCAGTACCAAAACGTAGTTCAGCGCACGTTCAACACGTTCAACGTTCAACGTTCAACGTTCAACGAACGTTCATCGATCATCGATCATCAGCGGCGTTCAGTGTCTTCAAGCTTGAAGCTTGAAGCTCACACGCGTTGAGACACGTTGACGGTTGAAGTTCAACGTTCAGATCTCAGATCTCAGAGATCTCAGATCCATCAGGCGTCAGATTCAAATCTCACAGGCCCCAGGCTCATCCTGAGTATCTAGCCCACTCTCTGAGCCCACTTGCCACTGTCATCGACGTCATCGATCATCGTCCACGGTTCATGCGTTCACTGCAACAATGGGGGGAGAGAACGGTTCGATATATCGTTGCAGGTCCGACTGGAGCCCCGCGGGGGTGTAGGAACGGTGACGAAGTCCTGTTTCTCCTGCTAGTACTAACTATTCGACAGATGGGAGGCGAAAAGGAGGGGAATCGGAGCACTTACGCCGGTTTTTTGATGCGCAGTACAGACAGGGCCCAAAATGTGGTCTGAGATCTGAGGTCTAAGAAGATCAAAACCTCTTCACAAGCTCATGAGGCCTATTAAGGTCCAAGAAGGCGTAAGGCCTAAGCTCTTAGGTCCAACAGATCTAGAGTCTCAAACGTTTCAAGTATTATAGGGGTTGTATCTGGCCAGACCGTTCTTGTATTAAAGCAGTGCCCCTCGTCGTGTTGGAAAGCATCTCACCAACACAGATTGCGACCTCTACTACTTCTACCTTTCACTCTTATCAGCATCTTTTTCCATCTCCATCACATCTTATTAACTCTCTCCGTTATCGCGACGGCTCTTATTTGCCTGCAATGGTCCTCAAGAAGCAATCAAACACCCGCGCGGACATCTTTCCTGGTAAGGAACAATACACTACAGCCGACGCTGACCACGAGGCAGCTGCAACATCCGAGGCGGAGACACATACAGCATCTCCCAGTATCGATCATGGTTCTGTAACCCACCTTAACCAGGATATCCTCAAAGAGGTATCGGAGGGCAAGATCATCCTCGTCGACTGGGATGGGCCTGACGACCCCATGAACCCCATGAACTGGTCGACGAGGAAAAAATGGACCAACACCAGTCTCCTGTGCGCCATGTGCCTCTTCATCGGTTTGGCAACCGCCGCCTATGGTTCCGGTGTCTCAAGAATGTGCAAGGAGCTGAATGCTGGTACGTCTATGCGCCACTATTTTTTGGGGAACAATGCTAACCATGAGATGGATTACACACAGGAATTGAACTTGGACGTGTGGGTTTTACCGTGTTCAACGTAGCCTTTGCCCTGGTACGTATTTCACCACTATACCCGCTTTCGCTTTGATGTGGGGAAATCCGTTGCTGATTTTTTTCTCCTTCGTAGGTTCCTCCTATTCTGGGGCCCGTGTCCGAGTTTGTTGGGGCGCAACCCGTCTACTTGATCTGCTACGCTGGGTTTGTTATTTGGTTCGTGGCTCTCTTTGAGGCGCAAAATATTTGGACAATTGTTATTGGCCGCTTCTTTTCGGGTTGTTTTGGAGCAGCCGGTGTGACGATCATTCCGGGAACACTCGCTTCAATCTGGCGTCCCAACGAGATCGGGCTACCTGTCGCGCTCTTCACCCTTGTCGCCGTGTTGGGCACAGCTGCTTCGCCTCTATATGCTGGATACATTGATGCGCGCCACAATCTGGGCTGGCGCGCCATCGAGTGGATTCAAATGGCCATCAATGGCACCGCACTGATTCTAGAGTGCATCTTCCTGCGTGAGCCCCGTGGCAGTGCTCTCCTTTCGCGCCGAGCCAAGAAGCTGCGCAAGGAGACAGGCGATAACCGTTATCGCTCTCGAGATGAATTGGAAACGCCAAGTTTGAAGGAACTTCTCAAGGTCTCTACGACTCGTGCGGCGGTAATGATTGTGAAGGAACCAGTTGTCCTCTTCTTCTCCCTCTGGTTGTCATACATGTGGAGTTTGATCTTTGCCCTCTTCAGTGCCATTCCAATTGCCTTCTCCACAAAGCGTGGCTGGGGTGAAGGAAACACCGGTCTAGCTTACATTGGTCCAATCATTGGCACCTTCATTGGCTGGGTGTTCCTTTTCCACGACTCTTACCTCTACCAGAAATCTGCCGACGCACACGGTGGGCATGCCATACCCGAGGTGCGCCTGTACTACGGCGCCGCAGGGGGCATTGTATCCACTATTGGCATGTTCATTTTCCTTTACGGCCCCCTACACGTGGGTGCATTGGATCGCCCCCGAAATCGGCCTCGCTGTACTTCTGATCGGAATTGTGTGGGTTTTCCAATCGGTGCAGGCATATCTGACTGATGCGTACGGGGAGTCGAGTGCCTCAGCCATTGGTGCTCAAGGCTTCATTCGTAACCTAATGGCCGCAAGCTTCCCCTTGTTTACCACCCAGATGTTCAACAACATGGGCTTTCAGTACGCTGGTCTACTGCTCAGTCTTCTGATCGCTATTGCCATCCCCCTTCCTTTCATCTTGATCTGGAAGGGCGCGTCCATCCGTGCTCGCTCGCCATACGCTGCCGTCCAGACCGAGGCCACGTTGGAAGGCCCAGTTAGTGGCACTGGACGTGCAGAGATCGATCGCCAGGATGCAAAGGGGGCCGAATCTCCAGCTGCCACTGACATCGAAAGCCATCCCACACAGGAGAAGGTGGCCGAATCACCCATTCAGCCTTAGGCTTCTGTATTATCAATCACGTCACTTCATTGGAGGGGTATTAGTTCCCCAGGCAAGCTACAATGGCCCTGTTTTGTCTCGCATCTTTCTGTCCCTCCCTTTCCTATTCCTGATCATTCATCACTTCTTGCTGCTCCTGCCCATTTGGTACTGAACGCCTATATATGTCACGTCTACATCAGAGATACTATAGCCTGGTGATTTTCATTCTATGTGCCGGTCTCCGAGTGCTCTCTTTAATACGCAGAACCAAGAGGAGAGAGTTGTCTGTTCCCATTAAAGTTTATGGTACCAGCCGGAGGGCGCACTCAAGAGCCTTTAATCGCCTTAATTATGCATTCATATCATTGACAGAGCTTAAGGCGGGGACAGGGAAACTCTACGCTCATCTTGCGTGTGTTACTTTTTGGCAGCGCCACTGCCACTGCTAGGGAAAAAAGTAAACGCGAGGTTACCGGTTACTGTTCCACCATGCCGCAGCGGGCAAAAGGAATGGGTACTGAGTTGGGAGCTCACATGTCACAGCCCACATGTATACTACTGAAATGTTTCTTACTACTAATCCACGCCAAGAGCTATGGATCCAGAGTTTGGAAGCGAATGGCGCCGAAGAGATCACCAGGCGGTCCTTATATACCTGTCGGCGATTGGGTTACTTTTTTGGCATCAACAAGCAGCACACGCCGAATGAGCGAAACGATTCTTTGTCCCAACCTTTGACTCTGTAAATATATGATGAAGATGAGGGTGCATTTTGTTTGCCTCTTCTCGCCTCTTCTCGTCTCTTCTCGTCTCTTCTCGTCCCTTCGAATCTCTGATGACTCTTATGTCTCTCCGGCCAGTTACGAGATGAACATCAGTGTATTATTATAGAGATAGAGCAATGAATGTCCAAAATACTTGCCAAACAGGGGACAAATGAGTAATGACGATGTAGCCATCCCAAACCTACTGATGGATCTAAGCCTGAGCCAGTGAAGGTACGGGTTGCTGTATACTTCGCATTATTTTGGTGTACCACACTGAAATAAATAAAAGCATTGCATGCGTTCGCGTTATGGCACCAACTTGTGACGGACACTAGGGTTTCGCCCTAGGGTTAGTTTCGTCGATCTGTGATTATCGACGTGGCATTTCTTCGCGGCGGCGCCACGTTGGCGTTGAACGAGACAAGCACCACCATCGCTTCATCCGCCACCTTGCCGGCGAGCCCTTGAAGCACATCTTCTCGGTCTCCGCCTCTCTGCGACGCCACGTTCCCACCCATTCACTCTCCTTACCTCTTCTGACCCCCTTCTCGTTTCGCTCGCCGGCCGCCATGGATTCGCCCGCGAGCAGCGTGCTGCGAGAGCGGCGCCGGCCCCTCAAGGACTCCGTGCCCTCCACTACCACAGACTCTTCTCCTGTTGGTGACATCTCTACATCCACTTCCAAGATGCGGACAAATCCCGCTCCCTCTTCACGACGGGCAGAGTTTGTCCTGTTTGCCTCGGTTCTGCTCGTGACCGCCGCCGTTCGCTTCTACCGACTCGGCCAACCAAGCAGCGTTGTGTATGTCTAATGTCTTCAGCCCAGCATGCTATCTGGGTTGTGCCTCTGACGCGGATTCTCTCTCCTTAGATTTGACGAACTTCATTTTGGTGGGTTTGCTAGCAAGTACATCAACCGCGTCTTCTTCATGGACGTACATCCGCCCTTGGCCAAGCTGTCGATCGCTGCTGCAGGTTGGCTGGCTGGGTTTGACGGCTCTTTCGACTTTTCCGAAATTGGCCGCGAATACCTCTATGGGCCGGACACGCCCGTACCATATCTCGAGATGCGCCTTCTCTGCGCCGTATTGGGCTACCTGACGCTTCCCGTGGCCTATTTCACTTTGCGTTCTTTGGGGCTGCGCGCAGCAACCAGCGCAGTGGGCACATTCATGCTTGGGCTTGACAACGCGTTGTCCACCCAGAGCCGATTGATCCTTCTTGACTCTCATCTTATATTCTTCACCGCTACGGCGGTCTTGGCCTACACCAAGTTTTCGCTTCTCAACGGTACGAGACCATTTACGAGAGCCTGGTGGCTTTGGCTCATTGCTACCGGCACCAGCCTGGGGTTAGTCGTCAGCGTCAAGTATGTGGGACTGTTCACGATCGCAACCATTGGCATTTTCACTGTGCTTCAGTTGTGGAACATCCTTGTCGATCCGAAGGTCGGACTAGTTCTGTTCGTTAAGCACTTTGTTGCTCGCGCCCTGTTCTTGATTCTGTGGCCTGCGTCCATTTACACGTTCTGGTTTGCTGTCCATCTGCGTGTCATCAACCGCTCTGGTTCGCAGGATAATTTTATGCCATCTGAGTTCCAGCACAGTTTACTCGGCCATGAGATGCTTCCTACATTCGCCGATGTGGCCTTTGGGTCGACCGTTACGATCCGCCATCTGAATACCCAAGGGGGGTATCTGCATTCTCACCCACACGCCTACGAGACCGGTTCCAAGCAACAACAGATCACGTTGTATCCTCACTCGGATGAGAACAACGAATGGCTTGTCATTCGTGCACCTCCGCTCGACGCCGAGGTGCCCACAGATGAAGATGGTGTTCCTCTTACACTCGAAGGACCCCATGAGGTGGAACAACATCTCGACCAGCTGGAATGGCTTCGCAACGGCGACATTATCCGCCTAACCCATCGCACCTCGGATAAGCGCTTGCACTCGCATGACATTCGTCCGCCCATGACCGACGCTGATTACCAAAACGAGGTTTCGGCGTATGGGTTTACCAACTTTGCTGGTGACGGGAACGACAATTGGATTGTCGAGATCGACACTTCTCTTAGCCACGACAAGGAATCGCGCGAGAGGGTGCGCGCCCTTCGCACTGTATTCCGTTTGCCCCCCTTTTCGGGGTGCTACCTGTTCTCCCACCCTGTCGAGCTCCCCGAATGGGCCTTTTCTCAACAGGAGGTGACCTGCAACTCATCTCCCACCCGACCCAATACGTTATGGTTCATTGAAACCAATGTTCATCCTATGTTGGAAGAGGAACCCACGGCGGTCAAGGTCAACTATCGCACTCCCTCCTTTTGGCAAAAGTTTATCGAGTTGCAAAAGGTAATGTTCAAGACAAATTCGGGTTTGACCGAGCGTCATGTGTACGACTCGCGCCCGTCCCAGTGGCCGCTGTTGCGCCGTGGGATAAACTTTTGGAACAAGGAAAGCCGACAAGTGTATTTGTTGGGCAATCCATTTGTCTGGTGGGCTTCTGCGGCAGCGACCTTGATATATTTGGGTACGCGCGTGTTGCTCATGCTACGAAGCAAGCGTGGCTACCCCGAATTGACCCGCCGCAAGGTTGTCTTTTACGATACCATCCTTGCGTTCCTCGTTTGCGGTTGGGCTTTGCACTACCTCCCTTTCTTCTTGATGGAGCGGCAGCTCTTTCTCCATCACTACCTCCCAGCGTTGTATTTCAGCGTTCTGATTTTTGCCACAGTGCTGGACGCTGTGATGGGGGCACTACCCTCTCGTTATGCCCGTTGGGGCTTGGTCTCCCTCGTCGTACTTCTTACCACGGCGGCATGGTGGCGCATCGCACCGTTGAGCTATGGATCACAATGGACCCTGGAGCAATGCGAGGCCGCGCGACTCCGTCAACCCTGGGACTTGGATTGCGTCAATTTCCCGTTTCACCTCAGTGAGTATGCATCGCTCCCACCGGGCATCAAGACGGAGCCCAGTGCCCAGGAGATTGAAGCTGAGGGGGCGAAGCGCCGCCAGTCTAAGGCCGATGAGGCTGCCCGGCTGGTAGAGGAGCAAGACGCATTTATGTGGTACCGCAACCTCATCCACGACACGGGCATGCCCCCGGCCGATGACGATCCAGTGATTGAGACGTTGGAGGAATACCAAGCCTTCCAACAAGAGCATCCTGACTTCCATCCGTATGTGGTGTACCACATGCAGGCAAGCGGTGGTGGCCCCAGTTCGACGTCGGAAGAGGCCCATATCACTGGGCCCGACGATGAACCGTACAAAGTCAAGGTCGAGCCTGGTCGACATGCATTCGAGAATCCGCCCGCGGTGGCAGTGCAGAGTGGACCCCCACGCTACTAACGACTAATCCATCATTGTTCCAGCTATTCAGCAGGCCTAATGGAAACATGTGGGCAACCATTTTGAAGAATACAAGGGTGGCATCAAACGAGGGACGGGTGGGAAGAAACAATCTAGTCAGAGTCAGAATCGGTGTCTGTGTCCTCGTCTTCGCTTGAGCTCCCGCCCGAGGCATCCTCGTCCTCCTCGCCTTCATCCTCCGACCCGGCATCGCCATGGACAGGGGATCGCTTCACATTTTCCCCACGCATCAATGCCAATTGGCCCGCCAGCGTATCTTCATCCGCCTCTGAAATATCGTCGTCGAAGTCATCCTCCGCATCGAGCACAGCGGGGTCTTCCACAGTCAGTCGCAACGCCTGTTCAGCGTCCGATCCAAGGAATGAATCAGAGCGCACGACTACATTAAATGTGTAGACACCAGCCGAAGGAGGAGCCGAGAAGGAGAGGGTGAATGTGCGTGTTGTAGTCCCCACATCAGTTACTCGCGTAGGCTGGACCATGACGCGGTCTACCTTCGAGTCGCCAACGAAGACAACCCAATGGGGTTTTCGCTCGCCGATGAGGTAAGGGGCGCGAGCCGAGCCGATGGGGACAGAGCCAGCATCCTCCGGGCCGGCATCCCCATCGTCTACCTCAGGATGGGGGACAGTCTCTTTGGTCTCAGGACCGGTTTCTTTGGTGACCAAGATGTCCTTCGTCCGTCGGGCATCACCATCAACGCCATATTTAAGTAATTTAGGGAAATCGCCAGGCGGGGAAAGGCGGAGTTGGATGACGAGCTGTACCAATGCCCCTGCAGTAACCAGCCGTTCACCTGCGACCTTGAACTGAGCACCTAGCAGCTGGATCCGGGGCCAGGCCTTGGCCACAGACATCAAGCTAGCATACTCCTCCTCGTTCAGCCCCTTCTTGCCGTCGGTAAGGAGTGCATGCCGCTCATTCTCGGGCATGGCAACGAGGCCTTGAACACCCCAGTCAGCCCGGGCATTGGAAGCGCGCACCAGCTTCTCAGCAACTGGCAACGTCATGTTGGGCAGCTGTAGTAGTCCTGCTACAGCACGAGGCGCTTGGATGGGCACGGCCTGCACAATGCACTGTTGCAGCGCCAGCACATTCTCCGTTTGTTGGAACCAGTTGTGCCCAAGGCTAATTGACAACATCGACTGGATCAAGGGCAGTGCAGTAGAAGCAGCACGGTACTTGGCCTTTTCAAGCTCCGGACCAGAGGGTTTAATGCGCAACAAGTAAGCGTTAAGCAAAACCAGAGCACGTCGCACACTTTCCGAACGGAATGAAGAGGGTAAGGCGGCATCGGGGCCAAAATGCTTCAGTCCCTCACGTACCTGGCGCTCGAGAGCATCCAGTGCGGCTTGGCCAGTGTACGGCTTGCCTGATTTGGCAGAACGCTCAGCAAGCAAATCCAGACCTGGTTGGGAGAATTCCTCCGAGATGGCCAAAAGAGAGAGAAGGCGCGAGGCAGGCGTGTCGTCACGCAGGTTTTGGAAATAGGCTTGGGCAGTGGCATTGTACACGCCATCCTTGGTGCGTGACCGCGACCCATACCACCACCTGCCTACAAGCATGGGCAAAAGCAGGCCAAACACCAGGCCATAGGCACCCAAGACCCAAACATTGTTGTGGCTCTCAATGACCCAGGTCGGCAAGGCGATGCCCATACTCATTTCCTGCCTCCCGTCGGGATGGCCATAAAGCTCGAAATTCTTGCGGATGGTCTCGTCAGTCAACGCCTTGTAGGCCTTGGTGAGCTCAATAAAGTGTGCCTCCGCATCAGAAGCAGTCTCGTTTGGGCCGAGCACAAGCTTATCGGGGTGGAACTTGAGACTGAGCTTGCGGTAGTGCTTGCGGACTTGCTTCTCGGTGGCCGAGGCACCAATACCGAGGATGGAGAAAGGGTCGTAGATTTTGTTGGGCGACGAGGCAGTGGTGGTGGAGAGTTTGTGGGCGAGGAGGCCCACAGCCGCCCATCCGAGCAGAATACAGAGGGTGCGGAGACTGATGCGCGGGCCAAGACGCGTGCTGAGTGCGGCGACGGGGGGGATCTTCTGGCCAGGGGCGTCGAACGCGCCCTGGTGGGTGGAGCGGGTGCGGCGGCGGAGCGAAAGGCCGGACCACGTAAGCGGGACGAGCACGAGACAGAGGACGCTGATGACGAAGGTGAGGAACTGCGTCCCCTCGTCGTCGTACTTGTAGGACCCAGCCATGGCGGGCGGGAGGCGGTGGTGGGGCGAGCGGGAGCAGGCGCGGGTGCGACGTGGAAGAAGCAGCGGCGCGGAGATGCGTGACGTATGCGTGATGACGCTAGGGTTGTCTCTTGCTGTCTTCGGATCGAAGCGAGTTCAATGTTTCAACGTACACCGTTTGAATGTTCAACTTGGGCCTCCAGCGCTTCCGACGTCAGATGAAGCCTCAGATCCTCATAGATTGAAGATACGCAGGCGACACGACGCCCCAGGCGATCGCAGCCGCTGTCATCCGAGTTCATCTCCATCTCCCTTGCGCCACCCACAAACCCGCCCTGGATATGTCGTCCGACGTGGCCAGCTTCCAGGCGTATATGGCGCAGTCGCGCCGGGTAGTTGCTTTGCTGGGGGCTGGACTGAGTGCATCCAGTGGCCTCGGCACCTTCCGCGGACCAGGAGGGGTGTGGCGCCATCGCAGCGCCATGTCGCTCGCCTCACCTCAAGCCTTTGCCGCGGACCCGGGCCTGGTATGGTCCTTTTACTCTGCCCGGCGCGCGGCCGTGCTTC